>CM076581.1:1125565782-1125864879 GCA_034641835.2 Pinus albicaulis | reverse complement strand
ATCAGAGTCAAAGAGGCATTCACTGTCTTTTTCCCAACATAGCACACCATCAATTGTAGAATTGATCCAATCCTCGTCTCAAGCGATTAATTTATAAATGTGATCCACGTCCTCTTCTTCGCGCACTGGTTCTGTATACCATTCCCCTTCTGTAGGATCTAGTGGGACTATCAGCCTCGTACCCTTGTTCTCAAAGACCATGCTCTTTTTCTTTAGGTTGATAATGCCTCCCATGTCTATCACCCAATCCAGTCCTAGGAGTGCAGGATAAGGGTCTGCACCGTCTACAATCTGAATGACTTCAAAATATGTGCGTACCTTAACTCCTGCGATATCTACCATAATATTTTGGCCAACCTCCCTAAAGGTATGATTTTTCTTATCAAGACCATGCATGTCAGAGTAGTGGACCATTTCAAATTAGTTCTCCCATCCGCTGCCATGTTTCGTTGTGGGTAGTACGTTTTCATTTGCTCCCAAATCCAAGATGACCCGATCCATTTCATAGTTGTCGACCAAGACCGTTTAACACATTTCCCGCTTGGTGCGCTTCTTGTGTTTTCGTATATTTGTGAACATCTCTAACCTCGTAGGAGGGTCGCTTATTTCCACGCATCTATTATCAAGATTTGAATATTTTCACTTCTCTTGTCAGCTCGCATAGCAAATTTCCTTCATACATGCTTGTAAGAATGGTTTAACTTCGTTGTCCACTTAGTTTTGTTGAGCCTCGAGGTGGATGCCTTATCCTTCGCAAAGTCCTTTAAGGTTGCAACAAAGGTTTCTTTCTCCTTCTATAGGTCCGTGTGCTTTATTCTTTATACAGTATTTTGGATAAGGGGTTTAGCCACAACTTTCGTCGCCTAGTAGCCATGCCACCGCATGTTGGTGACATTAATACTTGGTCCCTCATCCCGTGGCTCGCCTTAACCCCTCTACAAATTCTCGCTCTTGTTTCTCGTTTGCTTCTACATTTATCGCATCAAGTAATCTTCGATCACGTGATCCAATTATATACACACGGAATATTTTCGTGCAAGGTTCAGACAACTCTTGCGGCGGGGCCCTATTTCCCTACAATTGTACCGTATCAATTTCCTCTTCTCGATCTGGTGCCTCCACCCCTTCCCTCCCCTCTACCTCTTGCCGGGGAGCCTCCTCTTTCGAGGGAGATAGTGGTGAAGAAGGGTCAAATTGCACTCGTATAGGTTTCCTGCCTATCATTAAGTCATGTGGTCCGACGCTTATGCTCGTCATGTCCCACAGAGGAGAAAATCGACACCATTGTTGCTTTAATTCTCGGGAACATAAGCACCAAGGTAGGGTAGTGGTTTGGATCATGTAGTCTAGCTTTATGAAATAGTCAACACAACATAACATAGGGCCACTTGGTCCCGTAACCTCTTAGATAAAACTTTGGGCCGGGTCCCCCACTGGGGCATGTAGTCTACAAGCAGAGGACACCGATCCTTTTGTGGATGGTCCCCGCATCTTATGCACCATATGTCCGCTAGCCTCCTTTCCTCGTTCTTTCCTTAGATTCTAGATTTCAAGGTGCATTGCCTCCACTGCCCCTCGGATTTCGTTGCACCCCAAACTAGGCATTGTCTCTCGGGCACAACTTCTAGTTTGATAGCAATCTCCAAGGCTTTCAGAAACCAATCAAATTTCAGCCGACCCATAGGTCCACACGCAAAGCACTCGATGTAAGAAAGATATATATAAACCATTCCTTGTGCTACCTTACATCACCATATCAGTTATCCATCTCTTATAACCTCTTTAACTGCTAATCAGCCTTTCCCATGTGAGACTCGCAGGTCCCTCGTCTAAAGTATTTGTGCCACACTAGTCACAGTAGGACTTAGGGTTTCTCGTAATTGTTGTTTTAAAGCTTCCTTGATCTCTTGAATAGATGGATCCACATGCTAGCTTATGTACCCCATATACTGTACCCCAAGGCCCTTCCTTCAAAGGCAAGGGATAACCAGGTTTCCTCTTTTACAACGTTAGTAGTGTTAGTCACGTATTTTTCACATGTTAGTGATCAATATATCCATACTGAAGTTTTCTTAGAAGCCGACCCATATGTCAACATGTCATCTAGAAAACCCTCATAAAACTTTTTTTCTCGCCCTCCTACTTTTCAAATTCGCCCCATGGCAAAGTCAAAACTCATTATCACTATCCTATCTAACTTCAGCCCTATTGGTCCCGCCCATCCCAAAAGGAAAGTCCAAGTCTCCGTTTCAAGAGTCTCCCTAAGAGTTAGGAAGTGGCGCTTAAGAAATTTTTTTTACCTTTGGCAATCATCAAAAGCCAAAAAGCCTCCATCTCACATGCATCAAACATGACCGACCTCCCACTGCAAAATGAAATTGAAAACAGCTCTAAGTCGCGCCACTCACACCCCTGTCTCAACATCGCTTAAAACACAATCTCAGCCGATTATTAGGTGTTTCTACGTTGTTTTATGGATTTCGTAAAGAACAGGAAATATAACTTCATCTCAGGAGGAAATTCTTGAATCTACAATAGAGGAACAATCGCTTCTAAATGTATCATGAGCTCGAGATATAGCCCAGAAACGTAGTCACTCATCAAGACCTTGCGCTTTTCCTTCCAAAGATGAAAAATCACAGAAGAGAAAGACACCATCACACAAGAAACTGGTAAATTGTCATGGCCCGAACCTCCTTCCTTCACAAGAAGAGGGTTAGGGCGCCTCCTTCATCTACAAGCAGTAGGGCGCGCCGCATTGACTTAAAGGAATGCGTAAACCCCGTTTGCTTTGGACTAAACAAGTGAAACCGAGACTCCGTGTTTTTCTCGAGTGTAAATGATGATCATAAATGGGATAGAGTCCGAAGAATGCAAGTTCAAAGGAAAACAGAGTTTGGTCCGATAAAAGGAGGTCATTTCAGTCTTCAAGTCATATGGAATTGCTAAACTTTAAAGGGCATGTCATTAGTAAAATTCCAATCATAAGCAAATGTCATTCACAAGATCACCGAAGAGGTGCCGACAAAACATGTCATTACACAGCGTAAGAAAAGCTTCGTTGGCTTTTCAAAGGTACTCGACTCCATAGTCACGTAGACTATCTTTCAAATAATTTGTCATGAGTTGACCAAAGCAAATGATGGTATCCCATTTCCCCCTCAAAGCAGATGTTGGAGACGCTGGATACTGACTAGGGGTTGTTCAAGCATAGTGGTGATTGTGCGCAGGTGCCAATATCGATGTTTTTGTTGGTTTCTACCATCATAATCCAAACAAATCCTTGTCATGCGAATTATCAAATATATCTTCGTATACTTTTTCAAGTGAGTTCCTGTCCATTTACTTGTGCAGATGGCCAAAGTATCAAGATGTCGTTGAAAACTCGATTTTGTCTAAAGTGTGGAAGGATACAAAGAGCAAAAGTCCGTACACAAGTAAAAGATGTTGTTTCGATTCAAACTATTGGTTTTCCTATTCAAATGGAAATGTTTGTCAAACTATATCTATAGTGGACAAATGAGACAATATTGATTATATGCAGTTATCGATAAAAGAAGGCGCTTCTAGGGAAGAGGCCACATAACAATTTCACCGTCCCATGCCAAGAAGTTCAAAGGGAACCTCTGAGTAAACAGAAACATAGTATGACTCGATGCACCCAAAATATGGCACTTACAATCAAAGAAGGAGCTCGCAATCACTCGAAGCAACAAATTATCAAACAAGTTGGGAGAGCAATGTGCCATATCCCCGTTAAGTAACAAAACAATAAATGCCTGGACACATTCGAATGGTTTTTCCTTTCATGGAAATATCACCTAAAGTGTCACAAAGTGATTTGTGTTTGAAATTATGGATGGCCTGCTACAAAGAAAGATCACCGCACTATTAAGAAGAACCGATAACCGTTTCAAGAGCCCCTGCTTCCCGTCATATAAAGTTCCTTTAGGAATATACATCACAAGTGATGGGAGGCAATTTGAGTTTTGTTCTCAAAAGGACATTATAAATAAGGTACCGTTATAAATAGAAAAAGAAGCAAGCTTTGATAAACATTGTCGTTGTTTGGGAGTTTGAAACAAAATGTAGATCACCGTTTGAACAAAGAGACCTTTAGTTGTATAAAGTGGCCAACCGTGAGGCCTTTTGCATGACAAGTGACGCAGTGAGAGTGACCGTTGAAATTTTTGAAATGTCATAAGAGTGGAATAGGAGGGTGTTCTTTTCATTTTCAAACTTCAAACAAAAGCTCCGTCTCCATAGCATCGAAACAAGGGAGACGGCCGAAATTTCGTAAGATCAGACTGCTTATGATCACAAGGTCGTGCTCGAAACTGAAGCGCGACGCGCCCGGGGAGTGAGTTTACATGGCGGTCGCTGTTGGCGCGACGCGCTCAGACAGCTTGCGCGATAAGGCCAGACACGCGCCCGACCGCCCGACAACCCGGACCTCATAGGCCACCGTTGGTAAATCGCGCGCCGTTTTCTCTCGAAAGAGTGTCGCGCATTTCTCAAGACCTTGTGCTATTCCGTCCTCCAAAGATTTTCCATCGATTTCAAGAGTATTTTTTGAAATTGTATTCTGGTTTGCGAAATTGCCAAAGTGATAAAAAGTCGCTTTTTTCATCGTGATCGTTTTTTTCTGCTTCTTCAAAGGATCATTTTCGAGTGGATTTTCAGAGGGCATAAAGACGTTCTTTCCAAAGTTGTTCCGTATTCTATATTGGAAACAAGCCTTCATTATTTAAAAAAAAAAAGAGGGAAATTTTATAGCTTCGCTCAACCTTTCAAGTTTTTTTTAAACCCTATTTCCTCTACTCAACCGTAAGTCTGACTGCATGTTGACCAAGGTTAACTTCAGAGCATTTTTTTGTTTAAATGAAGTGACATACATAAAAACAATGAAGTTTAGTAGGAAAAAGTTTAACAAAGTAAATTTATAGGTTAAAGGCAAGAGGAAGATTTTGTTATAGAGAGACAAGGTTTAGGTCTAAAGAGAAACCTTCATTAATCGTCCAAACATTGCCACATTATTAAACAAGAAGTGCAACCGAAAAAGGGGTTTTCGACAAAGAGTCAAGTTATAGGTCGAAAAACCACGTGATAAGGTTGTTCCCTGCTCCTCATACAAAGACAAGCCATTGTGTATTGCTTCTGATCGACTCCTGGGGTGTTCATGTTGTTTGATAAAATGTATGTCGTTGAAACAAAGAATTTTTTCTACAAAGGCTAGGTTACATGTATAAGGGGCCCTTGATTGTTTTGAAAAGGAAAACTCACATAGTTGCCGCCCAAAAAACTTTGTAGTCTTTGAAAAGATCCGTCATCTTGGCTCGATTATGCCGTGGATCGTTGAATTGCATTAAGGGGTTGTTTTCACATGCGCAAGTTGGTTGGTCACATGACTTTAGACAAGGCAAGTTTGGGATAATTGAAAAATACAAATATTGATCCAAGACACAAATATGTGGTGATTAACTTCCAAAGATCACTGCTAGGAAACTTTGACATTGCATACATCCCGCCTCATACGTCGCCTTCTTTTCTGATCAGACATTTCATTGAAAATTTGTTTGATCAAATATTTTCAAGTGTGGAAAGCCACTTTTCGAAGAACAGATTTTAATGATTGGGAATTTCACCTTTGAGACACAGATAGATGTGGTGGTTTGATCTCTTAAATTCACAAGTAAAGGGTGATTTTCCTAAACATCAGGTAATCGATAATTCACCTAACCTAGGTCTCTTTTTTTTTCACTCGTATGGTCTCTTCTAGAGAATTGCTGGAGCCAGAGATATACTAAGTGGGTGAACAAAGACACTTTCTCAAGGGCGTGTTTGATGATTGATTTCACTGAGACATAGATACTGTGTGTTGGATTGGCCTCTAACAAATTCACAAGGAAAAGTGATTTCTCAACACTTGCAGGCATCAGAAAATTACCCACAGCCTCTGTTTTGTTATAAGTGGTACCCTATTGATAAATCGTCACGAGGTACATCTGTGTGTAGAAGGCAAAGTTTTAAGATAGCAGAGTTGCAGACTAAAGTAACATTGTTAAACCATCCAAATCACATTTGCTATCTCTATTCGCGTATATTGACACAAGCTTTGACTCAAACAGGCATTTGTACACAGAAAGGCGCTTGCCTCTTCCAAAGCATATTCGTGTCAAAATGCTCTATATGCATAAATGCTTGAGGAACAACATGTTAGGCAGTGAAGTTGAGTTACCTCTTGAGCCACAAATTGAACAAAGCCTTGATGAAGAACAACAAGCTAATGTTGGCGAACAAAGGGCCAAGTGAACACTGAAGAAGATATCCATCGCCTCAAGAAGGGCAACAAGTCTGTGTAGATGTTAAAGAGAATCATTTCAGATCCTCTCTCAAAGTAACAAAGTCAAGACAAGCAAGGAAAAGAGGGATTCAAAGCCACACCATCAAGTGGGATAAAGATTGTTCCTGCAAGAGGAAATTGCCTAAAAAAGACACCTTCTAGCATGCCAAGGAGGAAAATGATTACTTTGAAAGGTAAAAGCAAAGTTGGGAAAGTATGAAGCATGGAGGTGAATTGGTCAGCTGTCCCTATCCAACGCGATGACAAAGGGACAATGAGGCCCGCCTCTTGAAAATCTCTTAATCCATAAGGAAGGGCAAATTGAGGTACAGAGAGCAAGATCTTCAAAGTGCAAGGAATTTCAACCAATTCTTTGGATTGAAAAACAAAATTAGATGAATGTGCACACAAACTGCTCATGAGGTACTCCAAGCATATATAAGAAAGAGGCGCCAAGGCGCAAGCAAGAATTGAAGAGCTCATTGGTGAGTTTGATGATGAAGAGAGGGAAGACCCCAAACTTAAAGCAAGAGGCCTAGGACCATCTAAGCTTAAAAGAGCCTTGGAAAGCAGAGAGCGTAAGAGCAGTTTCCGCCCCTCCAGCCTTTCCTCTCACGCACTCCCGAGCAGAAATCGAGGAAAAACAAAGAGGCTTGCTTGAAAGAGCTAACAAACATTTGGAAATGAAGCTTGAGAGGGCGAATAGAGATTTAGAGTCGCAGGAAGAGGACACATCACCTCCAAAGCCGACCGTCACCGACGCAAACTAAAGGCGGCTCGAGAGAAATCAAGAAGAAAAGGAAGTGCCTAGCACGAAAGAAGGGAAAAGCATATCGCTCTTGATATTTGGGTCTTCAGCTTTCGAACATGTCGCTATGGACCCTGAGGGTCATGCATGCCAATTCTAGGGCCTTTTCTAACTTTTGTTTTTTGGGCATTTTTGGGTTTTTGGTCAAAAACTCATAATTTCGCCATTTGCTTTGAGGTTTTTCAAGGAGTAGAATGATACCGATGGATGCCATAATTCTATGAACAAGTCCCCAATGATTTTTAGAGCATTCTGGAGATCTATTCGCCCCCTCAAATTGGCGAAAAAATACCCTCTTTTTTGCACACACTCGCCCGCCATATCGCTACAGTACCGCTATTTCCCGGTTTACACATTGTGTACAGTTTTGGGAGGACTCTAGGCATCGATTGAGATTATTTCAGTTGCTACTGAAAGTAGACACAGAGAGCTTTCCAACGAGCTATCATGAGCCTCAACACGGAAGTGCCGCCAATTGCCTCCAGCAGTCGTGGGACCTTTTTTCGCATAAATATGAAGTATTTGTAATTTTTGAACCTCAAAATCTACTTTTCCCAAATGTGTTAAGCTATTTTTATACTTGGGAAATGATGTAAAGTCAATATAATTTGTTTTTAGTAGCTTTAGGATATTTTATGGGATATTTTGTGCCTTGGCTTCGCAAAGCCTCAAGACAAGTTTAGATATTTCACTGGCCAATGGATACTATAGTTGCTCCATGAGGTTTTCCTCTCAAGCCTATTTATTCCATGGGTTTCATTGTAAATCGAGGTTGAATTGAGAAGAATCAATATATTGGTCATATGAGCTTTGAAGAACATATTTATGTTATGATTTTTGACCGCCTCTTGATGCTTTTGATGAATGATGAAGGGATTGTGATGGACTCCATGACATGGTAGAATGGTGTAGTGTTTCTTGCTATGTTTTTGTATTCTAGTTTTCATTCATGATACATGCTTCTTGCTGCTATAGATCAAGAGAGATTGATTTTGAGATAAGCCCATGGAGGCACCCTAAAAATTCCCGAATCTTCATAGCTTGATGTTTTCTTCTTCCTTAGTTATACTAAAGAATTATTAATCGCTTCAAGAATTTAAGGTACGTTTGCTAAGTTTTATTTACAAGTTCTATGCATGTTGAGTAGGATGTATGGTGTGCCCTACCTACCTATAAGCTGTCCATAGTCTCCGTCCATAAAACTTTCTTTGACTCGATTAGTTGATCATCTTCATGGAACCAAGGAGGTCTATCTCATCTACTTTGCCTAAAACTATGAAAGCTTGTTTGTCAAAGTGCCAATAACTTAGAGACTGTGTTTAGGCATTCCAAGATATTATTTTGAGTTGTTAGTCGGCCTTATGTGTTTTCCCCAAAGTCTCGGAGAAGCCATTTCCGGTTAGCTGTCTTATACTTCTATGCATGTATCGGGAATGCTTGATTTCTATGTATTAATTAGCTCATAGTTACATTTAAGATGATTAATGGCTTGCTATAACATGTTTATGTTCATATCAACTAGTTACACTTGAAATCCCTTGTATTTCACAAGCTTGATGTCCATTTACTCCATTCGCCCAAAGATCCCTTCACCATGAATCAACTGCCCTATTAAAGATCCAGATTATCATTCATAGATTCTCGACTGTTTAATTCTATACCCCAATTGATCTCGACTTTTGTTATCCATAATTTTTACATCTTTGATCCGCTTTATCCTCTACAAACTTAAAAACCAAAAATCAAAAAACTCACTTCATAACTAGCCTAATATGCACCATGTTTTCTAACACACCGATATCTTTTACATCTAATACAGAGAGCCCTTCAGTCCAGAAGGCTAGGTCCTTGGGCTCCAAAGCTTGGTTTGATGTTACAGCCATTATTTGGCTCGCCAATCTACTACAAATCACTGACCCTAACATAATGGCGATCACTATGGGACTCTCGAGTGATTAAAAAACTTAGTTTCCCCTCATCTTTAGAGACTTTGAGAATATTAGTCAAGTCGACTTATCCCACCGCTCACTAACATAATGGCGATCACTATGGGACTTGAGTCAAAACATCCTAGGTATCCCTTAAAGAACTCTCAAAATCCTTACCAAACTAGAAGAGTAGAATTGGTTGTCTCACCATCCTAGCAAAATGATGACTCAACTCGTAGGACACTCCTTCCAAACCTCAGACTACATAAAACTCGAAACCCCAAAAAACTCCCCTTAGATTGGTTTTTGTCGCATTGGTAGGACCATACACATATACCTCAAAACAACTAAAATCCACCTGGCGACTCCACTAGCCTAAGAGGGCCTTACTACTTTGCTAAATTTTAGAATACCATCTCTGCTTTAGCCACCTCATCACCAAAACTAACATAATGGCGATCACTTGGGACCGAGGTTCAAACAAACTTAGATTCCCTAGACCTTTAGAGACCTTAAGAATACTACCCGATTTGACTTATCCCACCGCTCTCTAACATAATGGCGATCACGGTGGGACATATTGAGTTCATGATAGTCTAGCAAACTTTTATAGACTCCTTAGTCCTTCAAATTTTAACTTAAACCATCAGCCTTTAGAATCATCTAGTGTAAACTCTCTGCTTCACCATCTTAGCGAAGTGATGAATCAGGTTTATAACACTTTTACATCCTAGGCTGCACATAAAACTCAAAAAACCCCAAAACACTCCCTTAGATTGGTTTTTGTCAATATTGGTGGTGGACCATACAAGTATACCTCAAAACAACTGACAATCCACCTGGCGACTCCACTAACCTCTAGTAGGCCTTACTATTTTACCAAACTCTAGGTTACTATCCGATAGATCTATCCCATCGCTCACTAACATAGCGGGAGATGGTGGGACACTGAGTACATGACAGTCTAGCAAACTCTTATAGACTCTTTGGTCCTTTAGATACTTAAAACAAGCAAGCAGCCCATAGACCCATTTAGAGTAAACTCTTTTTGTTCTCATCACCCTAGCAAAGTGTTGAAACAAGTCTAGGATACTTTAACAAACCATAGGCTGCACATAAATTTAGAAAATCTAAAAAATATTTCCAGATTAGTTACCGGTGGTGGACCATAGCTATCTTCACAAAAACAACCCAGTTCCACCTGGCGACTCCACTAGTTCATCCCTTTTATTTTGACCATCCTTCACCTTAGTAGAGCTTTAGAGAAACTACTCATCCAGAGCATTCACTAATACCATTCTCTCTAAACTCTGGATCCAAAATCTGGCTCCACGAAGAATTAACACCAGATCCCATCCAGACCCAAATCCCCCTATCATAGTAGATGACCCAGAGAAGATTCTGTGGCAAGCTTCCGAAACTGATCATCTAGCTACTGGTAGATCCATCCGAAAAACAAGATCTATACCTAAACATCTCACTATCCTAACAGATTCACCTTTTGAATTAGAGTCATCAAAAACTCTTCCCAGAAGAAAATCATATAGTAAGATAAACTTTGACGATCTTGAACCCCTAAACCCACCACAGAGTCCTAGTATAGAAGCTTCACCAATCACTCCTCCTGATTTCCAGCTTCTCTATCAGTTTGGCTCCTACCATCCCAGATCTACTCAAAACCAGATCACTAGTCCAAGTTCATCCGCCACACCTGGTCAAACCACCACTGTTCAAACCACTTCATCTCAGCCTACTAGTCCTCATCTTGTACATCATCCATTAGCTCCAGTCATGGCAGCCTGGTATGCACCTTTGGTGTTGCCACCGCCCTTGGCTCCTCTCCCAAATAAATATCAAGACAAAATCCCACACTTTACCGGAGAAGACACCACCACACCTCAACAACATATAAGTAGGATGACTGATGCTTATGAATACTTGGAGGTACAAGACGAGACCGTCAGAATGAGAATATTCGCCCAAATCCTGGGTGGCGAACCCAAAACATGGTTCAAAAGCTTGACTCCAAACAGCATCCACAACATCCCAGAGCTACATCAAATCTTCAGAAATAGGTGGGAAGTCCGAAGGAACCCTATTCAAATCCTATCAGAATATAACAACCTAAAACGAGAAAATGGGGAAAGTGTCCAGGCTTACTGCACTAGGTTCAACAGTGTGTATAACTCCCTTCCACCTCATTTCAAACCCCCACTTGGTTTAGCCTTGGAAAAATTTCCCAAGGGTTTCGATTCGGACATGACATATCATCTGAGAGACAAAGATCCCCCTACCTTAGAGGAGATGCAACAAATAGCCATAAAAGCATATGCTAACTTAGCAGAAAAAAGGGCTAGGACTAGATCAGAAAGAAAGGTCACATATAAAGACGAGGTCTCCACTTCATCGCCTTCCCTAGATCCTAGAATAGATGACTTAGTCAAAACCATGGCCAAAATGTGGAAAAAGATAAATGAGAAGGCCCCTGTTAGAGACAGCTAGCCAAACCCTCCAAATAGAAACCGGAACCAAAACTTTAGGAGGGAACGGCCCCAAAACAAACCAAGGGAAAATGACCAACAAATTAGGCCACCATTCAATGAAAAATATGTGGAAGAGGATGACAGGGATACAGAACCTCTTGATGAACATCATTTAAACCTCATAGGATCTGATAATGAGAGTGAGGTGTACCTCACAGAAGAAGAACAAGCGTTCTTTTCTCCTAATCAGGATGAGACCAACTATGAAGATCTCGATGACCCTGCCATAGATTTTCAGAATGCCATTATGAAAGCCCACAGGCAGTATGAACTTAGAAGCAAAAGAAACCAAGATAGTTCTAGGAAAGGTAACTCAGATACTACTAAAGCCCCTGATACCATCCTCAAGAAAGCATCAAGCATTGACAAAATCAAGGTTGAGAAAAGTGACCAAAGCAAAGCTAAAGTTACCCAAACTAGGCCTCTCTCAGATACTCCTGGTACTTCTACAAAGGTCACCGAAGCAACTATGGCCAACAAAATCCCGAAACAAGGTCAACAAACTCAGAACATAGAGAAGGTCATAGCTGAAAAAACTGAAACAAACATATCTAAAATTCAGCTGCCTTTCAGCTTTGAAGGCGAAATCGCCAAGATTAAGATCACCATGCCTCTTACTGAACTCATTGCCCAAAACTCTTATAAATCCCAAGTACTAAAAGTCTTAAATCTAGAGAATGATGCAAACACTGTTAATCTAGCTGATGACACTCCTGAAGTTTTGTTTGGTCCAAAGATAGAGGGAAAATTCCAAGAAGGAAATACTCCTCCAATTTACATTAGCCTAAACATCCACGACCAAATCCTCCACAATGCCATGCTAGACTCCGGCGCCTCGCATAATCTTATGCCGAAGGTAGTAATGGAAAGATTAGGCTTAGAAATCAGAAGATCGTAAAAAGACTTGTATTCATTTGATTCAAGTAGAGTCCAATGCCTAGGTTTGATCAAAGACCTTTGTTTTAGTCTGGCCCAAATACCTGCGAAACATCTAATCATGGATATAGTAGTGGCAGACATTCCTCCCAAATACGGGATGCTTCTATCTAGATCTTGGGGAGCCAAACTCCAAGGGAATATCCAACTGGACATGTCATATGCCACCATTCCTGTGTTTGGCCAGACCAGAATACTCTACCGAGAATCACACATGAAATATATGATTAGCAGTCAAGATAGGCCAGACAACATTCCAATGTGTTCCTTGCGTTCCGACCTGAACTCTTTCATTATGCATATTGATGAAAACATGGAGGAAGAGTCAGAGGACACTGATATAGACTTAGATCCATCACATCAGCTGTCCCTGGTGCCTTATGATGAACTAGACACTCAAAACTACCATGATCATGAACAGCTGTGTCTTGAGGAAAGTAAGTTTTCCCTTTCCGAAGTAAGATTAGAGCAAGAAGCGCAAACCCTTATGTACTATCAAGCAAATTGCTCTAGCTTTAGTCAAACACCAACAGTAACTTGTGGAAATTTCTTCCAGGTAAAGGCTTTAGAAGACCTACACATCATAAACCTGTTTGGAACCCGGGAGCAAGGGAGTTTAATGTTTCTACCATACCTCAAAGATTTACCATCATGTGACCCTCCTACTCCAAATAAAGCTTTAACTATAACCTCAGCAGCTCAAAATCTTGAGAAAATTCCAGATAAACTTCTTATGAGCAAGGATGACAGTTGCAATCCCAGCATACCTGAACTACTGAAATTGGCTCATATTCTGTCTTTTCATGAAGAACTTAGAAATGCTAAAATCAGAAATCTCATGCAGAATATCAATTTCTACAGAAAAATCAAGGGAAACTACTGTGTCACTACCTTCCCCTCAAAGAACAATTTCGACAAGAGAAAACACAACAATCTGAAACAAACTGAAATAATCAGGGATAAAACAGTTGGTCATAGAGTCTGTTTTGATTTTAGAAATAATACTGTATATCCCTATAACAGAAATTATGTTTTTTCTACCCAAGACCATGATTTACCAATTAAAAATGCTTTTAATCATGTTTTTTCGCAAGATGATGTTTCAGGTCATGGTCATAAGATTCCCTTGCAAAGTAGACAGCTTAAAGATTTTTTCCAGTTTGCGGGAGGTAGATCTAATTTCAAGTTCAAAATTGCAAAACCACCCAATATCAGAAATCTGTTCATAAAGGCCATGTTCCCGGTTTTAAATTTCTGCATTTTTGCATACCTTGATGATGTCATTATCTATTTCAAGAATGATCAAGAGTACATGCATTACTTAAGGAAAATGTACAGTAAGGAAAGGAGTGGAAATCAGATATTCAAAGAGGTACAACGGGAGGATACCGATCTGTTCAGAGATTCTTGCATGAATCCCTATGTCATGTTAGAGAGAGAAAACTTTCCAAATTTCTCTTTTCAGGAGTTGAGTGGGCCAAGGGTGAGAGGAGATCCTTACGAGGATAAGATGCTTAAATTCCGTCATTTCCAAGATTTCTGAGTTTGAAACACTTTCATTCATTGTACATACCATTGTTTGAAATATTGAAAAAATAGAAAAGTCAAAAACAGTAAAAGACAGAAAAGAGGGCGAGTGAAGATAGAACAAAGCCCCATGTTCCAAAAATAGTCTTTCGGAAAGCGAGCAAGTCTAAATGCCGCTACTAGTACTTCAATGTCTTGTTCAGCTATCTAGCCTAATCATAGCTGAGCATGTTTAAATTTATTTGCTGATAAGTTAGTGAGTGCAAAGATAGTCAACATTGTGTAAGATTGACTTATCACAGAGCTTAGATTAGGGAGAGATTCAGGTTCCACATGCCTAAAACAGAACCAAAGAGAGAAGCGAGGGATGAAAAATACATTGTACATCTTAACCCCGCTTGTCTAGTTTCCCTTTATTGCAAAATAACATTTGTGTGCAGCTTGTCTTTTATGCCGCAAATGCATGACAAATCAGACTGCCTAATCCTGATTTGATCATCTTTTAAATTTCATGTTTTAGATTAGAGAATAAAATCCTGTCAAACTGCTTAATCTTGACAGTCGATCTAGCATAGGTAGAGTAATGAAGGAGTTCATCAGTTTAATCTGAACTCCCGGCAGATATAAGAGTAGAAATAGATAGGTTAATTTTGCAAAAAGAAAATATACATTGTCAAAAGGCTGCTAGTTCAAATGTGCCAAAGAGAAGAAAAAATGTTAGGAAAGATAGTGGGGTAGGTAGAAGTATCATTGATGTTAACCATGCTGTCACTTTTCAGAAATAGCATCAAAAGAAGGTGAAATTTTGCACCAATGGATAAGGCACTGGTCTTCATAAGCCAAAGATCTGAATTTTGGACACCTCCTGACGAGGAGCTGCCCTCCCCAAATGGATCCACTGTTAGTCATCAGTATTTTTCACATGTTAGTGATGACTATATCCATAGCTGAGCTTTCTAGAAGCTGATTTCCATATGTCAATTTGTCATCTAGAAAACCCTCATAAAACTTTTTTCGCCCTCCTACTTTTCAGTCCGCCCATGTCAAAGTCAAAACTCATTATCACTATCCTATCTAGCTTCAGCCCTACTGGTCTGCCCATCAGCTTTAAAAGGCAAATCCAAGTCTGTTTCAAAAGTCTCCCCTATGTTAGGAAGTGGCGCTTTAAGGCATTTTACCCTTGGCAACCATTAAAAGGCCAAAAAACATCCATCTGATACAGACCTTTCATAACAGACCTCCCACTCTGCAAATCAAGTTGATCACAGCTCTAAGTCGCACCACTTACACACCCCTAGGTCTCAGCACCGCATAAACCACAGTCTCAAGCTGATTATTAGGTGTTTCGCAGTGTTTTATGCATTCTACAAAGGCAGGAAATATAACTTCATCTCAGGAGGAAATGCTTGAATCTACAGTTAGAAGAACAGCTGCTCCTAAATTTAACATGAGCCTGAGATATATCTGCAAAACAAAGAGTCACTCATCAAGACCTTACAGCTCTTTCCAGCATGAAAATCACAAGTAAGAGAAAGACACCACTGTCACAGCAAACTGGTAAATTGTCATGGCCAAGAACCTCCTTCATTTACAAGCAGAGGGTTAGGGAGCCTCCTTCATCTACAAGCAGAGGGCGCTGGCCAGTATTGACTTTAAGGATTGCAGAAGTCCAGGTTTGCTTTTTACTGAACAGTGAAACAGAGATTCCAGGTTTTCTGAGTGTGAGTGATGATCATAACAGGGATAGAGTCTGAATTATGCAAGTTCAAGGGAAAACAGAGTTTTGGTCTTGTAAAGGAAGTCATTTGAAGTTTTCAAATCATGTCAATTGTTAAACTTTAGAGAGGCATATCATTAGTAAAAAAAATTTCGATCATACTGTCATAAGACCAAGTAAAGAGATGACAAACTGTACACATAATGTTAAGAAAAGGTATGGTTTTTCAAAGGGAAGCACTCATAGCTACGAGACTATCTTTCAAATAATTTGTCATAAGATAACCAAAGCAACAGACATTTCATTTCTCCTCAAGAAAGAGCGCATGATGATGCGATACTTGACTAAGGTTTTTTCCAAGCACAAACCGGTGATTGGTGCTGCAGGTGCCAGTATTGATGTTTTTCAAGTTGTTTGCTTACCATCACATCCAAGGAAAATCTTTGTCACGCAGGTTTATCAAACAATTTTCAGATACTTTGCCAAGAGAAGGGCCTCCTTCATTCATGAGCAGATGGCCAAGGCATTGACTGTTTTTAAAGACTGATTGGTCTAAGATGCAGTGGAAAGAGACAAAGGAGGAAAGCAGAAGTCTTTAAACAGGTAAAAGATGGTGTTTATGTTTCAAAATGTATTGGTTTTCCTACTCATAGGGAAGTGTATTTCAAACTATACATCATGGTGGACAGGAAATAATATGAATATGTATGCCATTGATACAAAAGGGGGCAATTTCCCTACGAGAAGAGGCCACACAGCACCTCACTGTCATATCCCAAATAAGTCTAAAAGAGTTCTTTTCAAGAAAAAAGAGAAAGATAGTATGAATGGATAAGTTGTGATCTGAGTTTTGAAAACCTTGAAATGCATGGAAAGGAAACCAGCAGGCAAAGGCAATTTGAGTTCTATCACCAAGAGACATCACCTTTTGAATTATTTTTCATCATGTTCAAAAAAGGGTCATTTGGCATATGGTAATTATGGTTTAAAACAAACACAGCCTTTTATTATTCAAAAGGACAGAGGTATTGTATGATATATTTTGAGCAGGGAAGTATTTTGAAAAGGAGGCGCCTTTCTCAAATCAGAGGGCCATGATCAAGTCCAAATAGGGTCAGCAAACTTGGCACCTGCAATAGAGAAAGGGTTGAAGAAGTTGTTAAAGACCGAGGCTGTCAAAGCATATTGACAATACAAACCCTATTCCTTTCGGAAAAAAAGCAGTCTTCAGGTATTTTCTTGACAGTGTTAAAGTGGGGTTACTTTATATAATAAATATCACCAGCATTTTTAAACACAGTGGCAGAGATGATATGAAGGTTATTGAGTTATTTTTCAAAGCCAAAGTTCTGCCAGAATCCAAGGTAAATGCTACCAGTGGCAGCTGGGTGAAAAAGAAAAAGGGTCAGAACACCTTGAATAAGCCAACCAAAATTTCATTTTACATTTAAACAAAGACCGTTGAAGATTTTGAAATGACATAAGAGTGAAGTCGAAGAGTGAATTTTTCGTTTTCAAACTTCAAACAAAGCTCTGTGCTACCCTTAGCATCAAAACAAGGAGGTTCGGGTCAAATTGCAGAAGTTTGCACCGTTTAAACACAGCGCGACGCGCCTGGCAAACTGCGCGACACTCCTGGAAGGAGTTTTGAACAGGCGTTCAACGTAGGCGCGACGCACCTGTACATGAGCGCGACGCGCCTGTACACGGCGCCCGACCCCGACCCGACAGACCGCTCGGGTTGTTTTGTGCGCGCCGTTCTTTCCCTGAAGAGTACCACGTAGGCCCGAAGACTTCCAGAGCTATCTCCGGCTCTCCACAAGAGACTCCCATCAAGTTTGGAGGTATTTTCACATGTTTTTCCCCCTCGGTTTCAAAAAATTGCTAAGTGAAATGAGGGTCTTAAAAACCTTGTTTTCAAACTATGGTGTGAAATGAAAGGATTGGAACAAAATTGCTGAGTTTGACCTAGTTTGATTATCGAAATATATTTTAATAAGTTGCCTAGCAAGGTGAGGGTCAAAATCAGAAGAGCGGCTTGTCCTCGTTTCTTCTGCTTTATCACCATATCTGCCAAAAGATTTTGCTGTGAAATACCCCTGGGTTGAAGCTGTGTGTAAATGATAAATACACTGCTAAGAGTGCCTATAGAAAGAACCGTGTGTTAAAATTCTCCAAATTCCTCATACCACAGCATACAGAACTCTTGAACCTTGTCACCTTTTCAGAAGAACAATGTTTTGGCTGTATGATGATTCGAATTATAAAACTGTGATAAGATGCTAGTTGTGTTATTTAGGGCACCTACAGGAAAAAGTTGGTGTTGAAACTAAGAGCAGCTTGTTTCACCTTCATTAATCAAAGGACCAGGAATCCTACACCTTCAAAGCAATCAAAGGACAGAGGTTAAAACTATAAACTACAGAAAGAGCAGTTTATTCCTGAGTTTTTCAAACTTGACTGTTTTGTTCTTCAAGCTTATTTTGACACAAGTTGACATTCAGATAGGGCAGAGGTTTTTTCTACAAAGAAAAATGTTTACATATTAAACAGGAGTTTTGGATTGTGGGGAAGAAATAAGCTGCTACAGCCCTTATTGAAACTATAGAGCTTGTTTCAATACTGTCACCATTGTTCCATAAACAGTGAGATTGAATGTATGCCCACACTGAAGGTTAAATTTGTATGTTTATGATCCTGTTTGGTGGAATGACATACTTCTAGAGAACAGTGAAGTATAGTAGGAGAAAAGGGTTCTTGATCAAACAAGAATTTATAGGTTGAAAGCTACAGGGGAAAAGTTGCTCACACTTTTCACAGAAAGGAAAGTATTCACTATGTTTGCCACTTGTTTGCCTTTTGATTTTCCAGCTCGTATTGATAAATGGATGTGCTTATAGAGTAAAAGTATTTTTCTGCCAAAGCCAGAGGGTTACATTTATAAAGAGCCATTGATTGTTTTGAAAGGAGAAAACTCACATAGCTTCTGCCTAAAAAACTCTTGGAGTCTTTCAAACTCTGTCATCTTTGCTCAAGACTGTGAAAGTGACTGTTTAATTGCACTAAGGGTTGATTTCACATATGCAAGTTTGTTGAATGTTGGCACACTTATACAAGGCAGGATTTTAATGATTGCAAAATCTACCATGGGCAAGGATTAAGAGGTATTGAGTGACCTCTTGAAACTCACAAGGACAAGGTAATTTTGACACTTCTCACAGCAAATTCCTCCTAACAGTCTGTCCTTCATTCCACTGTTTGGTCTCTTATTGAGAAATTCTGTTGACAGAGATACATTCAAGATAGAAGGTCATTTTCTAAAGAGAGCAGAGGTTGTGTATTATAAAAAACTTGTTGCAAACCATCCAAATCACATTGTTTCTCTGTCAAAGCAGTAAATTGACACAGTTTGACCCCAACAGGGCAGTTTACACACAGTGAAGGAGTTTGTCTCTTCCAAAGCATATTCAGGCCAAAATGCCTCCAAGGCAAGACAGCAGGAGCGGCCCGCATAAAAGATATGAGCCAATCTCTACAGAAGAGGTTAATGCTCATCCATCTGTCCTTTTCAACTTCCATGAAGTAGGTTGCCTGGATTTTTTCTAGAAAATACAAGAAGTCAAAAGTTTTTCGCCATTAACACACTTATGCGCCCTAAGATTCAAAGAAAAACATTTCCAAGTGGCAGGTCTTGATTTCAAGATTTCTCCAAGGTATGTGTCCAAGGCCACCAAGATTCCATATCATTGCGAAAAATAGTTCAAACAGGCTCATCTTGACATGGAAGATTACAAGCCTTTCATCAAGCCTTAGCATAGAGAGGCTTTCACTGCTATTTTCCCTTTTTCATATCTCCTTGACAGCTATGCTCCTCTTATGAAAGTCATAATGAAATATTTCACTTGTGAAGGGAGGTTTGATCGAATTTAGGCCTACCATGTCCGATTATTGATGCATTTTACTAGAAGCAGGAAACTAAACCTCCCTTACTTTTTATTCAAGAGCATCGAGAAGATGGCATCTACTGTCCAGAAGAAGGCCCCACCTCTGCAAATACCTTCCCTTTTCCATCATTCTCTAATCAAGATTATCTTCCTACACCAGCTATAGAAAAAAGAGGTTCCATGGGATGTATTCATCAGTCATCCAGATTTTTCTACTGTTCCTCCTGTCCATGTGTCTCCCACTCAGCCTATCCATCGCCCGGTACCCTTGTCCAGTAGGCCTACTCCTAGAAGGCTCAGAATGACTACAGGACAGCCAAGTCAACAGGAAGAAGGAGAGGGTAGTAAAAAGAAGCAAGAGGAAAGGGGTGAAGGACAGCAGATAGAAGATGAGGAACAACAACAAATAGAAGGTGGAGGACAGCAGGTCCAAGATGAAGAACAGCAGCAGATACAAGATGAGGAACATCAGCAAATAGAAGGTGAAGGTCAGCAAGTACAAGATGAGGAACAACAGTAGCTTGATTTTGGCGAAGAAGACCAGCGGTTTGAAGCACCAAATGAACAAGGCATTGATGAAGAACAGCAAGCTAATGTTGGCGAACAGGGGCAGCCAAGTGAACAACAAGAAGAAGACATCCAGCAGCTTCAAGGAAAGCAACAAGTTCAGGAAGATGTCAAAGGTAAATCAGTTGTTTCTCCTCCTCCCAAAAGAACCAAGCTCAGCACAGCAAGGAAGAGAGGGTCTAAGGCTGCCACTCTAACAATGACAAAGGTTGTTCCTAGCCAAAGGAGATCGCCCAAAAGGACACCTACTAGCATGCCAAGGAGGAAAAGCGCAAGATTGGCCTTCAAAGGGAAAAGCAAAGTTGGAGAAAGTACAAAGCATGGAGGTGAATTAGCTGTCATCCCAATCCAAAGCGATGACTGTGATAATGAGGCCCGCCTTCTTGAAAACCTTCTAATTCATAAAGAGGGACAAATTGAGGCATTAGAGGAGGATCTTCAAAGAGCAAGGAACTTCAACCACTTCTTAGAGATTCAAAACAAACAGATGAATGTTCACACAGCTGTTCATGAAGCACGGGCGATCAAATATAAGAATGAGGCAGCTAAGGCGCAAGCAAGGATAGAAGAACTCATTGGTGAGTTTGATGAGGAAGAAGAGGAAGAACAACGTAGGCGGAAGAGGCCTAGGACCATCGGGCTTAAAAGAGCCTTGGAAAAGCAGAAAGAAGAAGAACAAGCCCAGCTCCAAGCTTTTCCTCTCACTGCACTCCTTGAGAAGGAAATTGAAGAAAACAAAGAGGCATGGCTTGAAAGAGCTAACAAGCACTTGGAAATGAAGCTTGAGAGGGCGAACAAAGATCTAGAGCTGCAAAGGAAGATAACTCATCACTTTCAAAAGTTGAATCAGTTTTCCAGGCGCAAACTAAAGGCAGCCCAAGAGAAATTGAAGAAGGCAAAGGGGAAGCGCCCGGCACGGAAAGAAGAGAAAAGCATATCAGCCCTTGATATTTTGGCCTTAGCTTCAGAGCATATTGCTAGGGACCCCTGAGAGTCATGCATGCCAATTTTGGGCCCATTTCGGCAACTTTTTGTTTTTTGGCATTTTTTGGGTTTTTGGTCGAAAACTCATAATTTCGCCATTTCAGTTTGAGGATTTGTCAAGGGAGAAGGATGATACAAATTGATGCCATAATTCTATGAGCAGGTCCCCAGCGATTTTCAGAGCATTCGGAGATCATTCGCCCCCTCAAATTGGCGAAAAATGCTCACTTTTTGCACATTCTGCCCGTCATATCAGCAGTCTGCTATTTCCTGGCTTTTTACACACATGTACAGATTTGGAGGACTTCCGGGCATCAGATTGAGATGATTTCAGTTGCGCCGGAAAGTAGACACAGAAATATTTCCAACAAGCTATCATCAGCCTCGTTTTGACACCGGGAAGGCTGCCATTTGTCTCCAGCAAGTCAGGGGACCTTTTTCTGATGTAAATTTGAAGTATTTTAGCAATTTTTGAACCTCAAAAATCTGTTTTTTCCAAATGTGCATTTAGCTATTTTTACACTTGGAAAATGATGAAAAGTCAATATAATATCTGTTTTTAGCATTTTTTAGATATTTTATGGGATATTTTGTGCCTTGGGCTTTGCAAAGCCTCAAGGACAAGTTTAGATATTTTGATTAGGCCAATGGGATAGCTAGTTGCTCCATGAGGTTTTCCTCACTCAAGCCTATTTATTCCACAAGGCTTCATTGTAAAAAAAGGCTGAACTTGAGAGAAGAATCAATATATTGGTCATATGAGCTTTGAAGAACATACTTGTGTTATGATTTTGGACTGCCTCTTGGATGCTTTTGATGAATGATGAAGGGTTGTTGATGGATTCCATGACATGGTAGAATGGTATAGTGTTTATTGCTTTGTTGTTGTCTTCTAGTTTTCATTCATGATACATACTTCTTGCTGCTATAGATCGGTAGAGATTAGTTTTGAGATATGCCCATGGAGGCACCTCAAACTTCCTGAATCTTCATAGCTTTATGTTTTCTTCTTCCTTAGTTATACTAAAGAATTCTTAACTGCTCTTTAGTAACTTAAGGTATTGTTGCTAGTTTTATTTACAAGTTCTATGTATTTTGAGTAGGATGTATGGTGTGCCCTGCTTACCTATGATTGTCCATGGTTCTGTCCATAAAACTACCTCTTTGAATGATTAGTTTATCATCTTGTTGAACCAAGGAGGCCTAGTCCCGATCTAGCCCTTTGCCTAAAACTATGAAAGCTTGTTTGTCAAAGTGCCCAATGACTTAGAGACTATGTTTATGTGTTCCAGCATAGTATTTTGAGTTGTTAGTCCATCTTATGTGTTCTCCCCAAAGTCTGATAGCCATTTCCCGAAGTTAGAAGGTCTTATACTTTTATGCCTGGCTGGAATGTTTGATTTCTATGTATTAATTAGCTCATAGTTACATTTAGCATGATTAATGGCTTGCTATAACATGTTTATGTCTGCTATCAACTAGTTACACTTGAAATCCCTTGTCTTTCACAAGCTTGATGTTCATTTACTCCATTTTGCCCAAAGATCCCTCCTACCGTGAATAAAATCGGCCCTACAACAGCCTTACATCATCATCTGATAGCTTCCTTGACCTTTTTGACCCCATAGCCCAGTTTATCTACATCTTGTTATCCATTTTATATCTTTGATCAGTTTTATCCCTCACAAACTTAAAAAACCAAAAAACTCACTTCATAACTAGCCTAATATCAGAACACCATAACCAAACACACCGATATCTGTTATATATAATAGAGAGAGCCCTCTCTGAGTCCAGGAAGGCTAGGTCCTTGGGCTCCAAAGCTTGGTTTGATGTTACATCGTCATTTGGCTCGCCAATCGGCCAAATCACGGGACCCTAACATAATGGCGATCACGGTGGGACTCTGAGTGATAAACAAACTTAGTTTCCCTAATCTTTAGAGACTTTTGAGAATATTAGCTAGCTGACTTATCCCACCGCTCACTAACATAATGGCGATCACGGTGGGACTCTGAGTGATAAACAAACTTAGTTTCCCTAACCTTTATAGACTTTTGAGAATATTAGCTAGCTGACTTATCCCACCGCTCACTAACATAATGGCGATCACGGTGGGACCTATTGAGTTCGTGATAGTCTAGAAAATTTTTATAGACTCCTTAGTCCTTCAAATTTTAGCTCAGACCATCAGCCTTTAGAATCATTTAGTGTAAACTCTCTGTTTCACCATCTTAGCAAAGTGTTGAATCAGGTTTATAACACTCTTACCTCCTAGGCTGCACATAAAACTCAGAAAAAACCACAAAAAACTCCCTTAGATTGGTTTTTAACAGTATTGGTGGTGGACCATACAAGTATACCTCAAACAACTGACATTCCACCTGGCGACTCCACTAACTTCTAGTAGACCTTACTATTTTACCAAAATCTAGGTTACTATCCGATAGACATATCCCATTGCTCACTAACATAGAAGAAGATGGTAGGACACTGAGTACATGACAGTCTAGCAAAATATTATAGACTCTTAGTCCTTTAGATACCATAAACAAGCCAGCAGTCCATAAGCCCATTTAGAGTAAACTCTTGTTGTTATCATCACCCTAGCGAAGTGTTGAAACAAGTCTAGGATACTTTAAACCATAGGCTGCACATAAAACTCAGAAAATCCAAAACATTCCTAGATTAGTTACTGGTGGTGGACCATAGCTATCTTCATAAAAACAACCCAGTTCCACCTGGCGACTCCACTAATCCATCCCTTTTTATTTTGACCATCCTTCACCTTAGTAGAGCTTTAGAGAGATCACTCATCCAGAACATTCACTAATACCATTCTCTCTAAACTCTGATCCAAAATCTGGCTTCACGAAGAATTAACACCAGATCCCATCCAGACCCAAATCCCCCTATCATAGTAGATGACCCAGAGAAGATTCTGTGGCAAGCTTCCGAAACTGATCATCTAGCTACTGGTAGATCCATCCGTAAAACAAGATCAGTACCTAAACATCTCACTATCCTACCAGATTCACCTTTTGAATTAGAGTCATCAAAAACTCTTCCCAGAAGCAAATCATATAGTAAGATAAACTTTGACGATCTTGAACCCCTAAACCCACCACAGAGTCCTAGTAGAGAAGCTTCACCTACCACTCCTCCTGATTTTCAGCTTCTCTATCAGTTTGGCTCCTACCATCCCAGTTCTGCTCAAAACCAAATCACTAGTCCAAGTTCATCCGCCACACCTGGTCAAACCACCACTGTTCAAACCACTTCATCTCAGCCTACTAGTCCTCATCTTGTACATCATCCATTAGCTCCAGTCATGGCAGCCTGGTACGCACCTTTGGTGTTACCACCACCCTTGGCTCCTCTCCCAAATAAATATCAAGACAAAATGCCACACTTTACTGGAGAAGATACCACTACACCTCAACAACATATAAGTAGGATGACTGATGCTTATGAATACCTGGAGGTACAAGACGAGACCGTCAGAATGAGAATATTCGCCCAAAGTCTTGGTGGTGAACCCAAAACATGGTTCAAAAGCTTAACTCCAAACAGTATCCATGATATCCCAGAACTACATCAAGTCTTCAGAAATAGGTGGGAAATCTGAAGAAACCCCATTCAAATCCTGTCAGAATATAACAACCTAAAACGTGAAAATGGGGAAAGTGTCCAAGCTTACTGTACTAGGTTCAACAGTGTATATAACTCCCTCCCACCTCATTTCAAACCCCCACTTGGTTTAGCCTTGGAAAAATTCCCCGAGGGTTTCGATCCGGACATGACATATCATCTGAGAGACAAAGATCCCCCAACCCTAGAGGAAATGCAACAAATAGCCATAAAAGAGGATGCCAACTTAGCAGAAAAAAGGGCTAGGACTAGATCGGAAAGAAAGGTCACATATAAAGACGAGGTTTCCACTTCATCACCTTCCCTGGATCCTAGAATAGATGACTTAGTCAAAACCATGGCCAAAATGTGGGAAAGAATAAATGAAAAGGCTCCTGTTAGGGACAACCAGCCAAACCCTCCAAACAGAAACCGAAACCAGAACTTTAGGAGGGAGCAGCCCCAAAACAGACCAAGGGAAAATGACCAACAGATTAGGCCACCATTCAATGAAAACTATGTGGAAGAAGATGACAGGGACACATAACCTCTTGATGAACATCATTTAAACCTCATAGGATCTGATAATGAGAATGATGTGTACCTCACAGAAGAAGAACAAGTGTTCTTTTCTCCTGATCAGGATGAGACCAACTATGAAGATCTCGATGACCTTGCCATAGATTTTCAGAATGCCATCATGGAAGCCCACAGGCAGTATGACCTTAGAAGCAAAAGAAACCAAGATAGTTCCAGGAAAGGTAATTCAGATACTGCTAAAGCCCCTGATACCATCCTCAAGAAAGCATCAAGCATTGACAAAATCAAGGTTGAGAAAACTGACCAAAGTAAAGCTAAAGTTACCCAATCTAGGCCTCTCTCAGATACTCCTGGTACTTCTACAAAGGTCACCGAAGCAACTATGACCAACAAAATCCCGAAACAAGGTCAACAAACTCAGAACACAGAGAAGGTCGTAGCTGAAAAAACTGAAACAAACATATCTAAAATTCAGCTGTCTTTCAGCTTTGAAGGCGAAATCGCCAAGATTAAGATCACCATGCTTCTTACTGAACTCATTGCCCAAAACTCTTATAAATCCAAAGTACTAAAAGTCTTAAATCTAGGGAATGATGCAAACACTGTTAATCTGGCTGATGACACTCCTAAAGTATTGTTTGGTCCAAAGATAGAGGGAAAATTCCAAGAAGGAAATACTCTTCCATTTTACATTAGCCTAAACATCCACGACCAAATCCTCCACAATGCTATGCTAGACTCCGGCGCCTCGCATAATCTTATGCCGAAGGTAGTAATGGAAAGACTAGGCCTGGAAATCACAAGACCATACAAAGACTTGTATTCCTTTGATTCAAGTAGAGTCAAATGTCTGGGTTTGATCAAAGACCTTTGTTTTAGTCTGGCCCAAATACCTGCAAAACATCTCATCATGGATATAGTAGTGGCAGACATTCCTCCCAAGTACGGGATGCTTCTATCCAGATCTTGGGGAGCCAAACTCCAAGGGAAAATCCAACTAGACATGTCATATGCCACCATTCCTGTGTTTGGCCAGACCAGACTACTCTACCGAGAATCACACATGAAATATATGATTAGCAGTCAAGATAAGCCTGACAACATTTCAATGTGTTCCTTGCGTTCCGACCTGAACTCTTTCATTATGCATATTGATGAAAACGTGGAGGAAGAGTCAGAGGAAACTGATATAGACTTAGATCCACCACATCAGCTGTCCCTTGTGCCTTATGATGAACTAGACACTCAAAACTACCATGATCATGAACAACTGTGTCTTGAGGAAAGTAAGTTTTCCCTTTCCAAAGTAGGATTAGAGCAAGAAGTGCAAACCCTTATGTACTATCAAGCAAATTGCTCTAGCTTTAGTCAAACACCAACAGTAACTTGTGGAAATTTCTTCTGGGTAAAGGCTTTAGAAGACCTACACATCATAAACCTATTTGGAAACCAGGAGCAAGGGAGTTTAATGTTTCTACCATACCTCAAAGATTTACCATCATGTGACCCTCCTAATGCAAATAAAGCTTTAACTATAACCTCAGCAGCTCAAAATCTTGAGAAAATGCCAGATAAACTTCTTATGAGTAAGCATGATAGTTGCAATCCCAGCATACCTGAACTACTGAAATTGGCTCATATTCTATCTTTTCATGAAGAACTTAGAAAAGCTAAAATCAGAAATCTCATGCAGAATACCAATTTCTACAGGAAAAATGAGGGAAATTACTGTGTCACTACCTTTCCATCAAAGAATAACTTTGGCAAGAGAAAACACAACAATCTGAAACAAACTGAAATAATCAGGGATAAAACAGATGGCCATAGAGTCTGCTTTGATTTTAGAAATAATACTGCATATCCTTATAACAGAAATTATGTTTTTTCTACCAAAGACCATGATTTACCAATTAAAAGTGCTTTTAATCATGTATTTTCGCAAGATGATGTTTCAGGTCATGGTCATAAGATTCCCTTGCAAAGTAGACAGCTTAAAGATTTTTTCAAGTTTGCGGGAGGTAGATCTGATTTCAAGTTCAAAATTGCAAAACCACCCAATGTCAGAAATCTGTTCATGAAAGCCATGTTCCCGGTTTTAAATTTCTGCATTTTTGCATACCTTGATGATATCATTATCTATTTCAAGAATGACCAAGAATACATGCATTACTTGAGGAAAATGTACAGTAAGGAAAGGAGTGGAAATCAGATATTCAAAGAGGTACAGAGGGAAGATACCGAGCTGTTCAGAGATTCTTGCATGAATCCCTATGTCATGTTAGAGAGAGAGAATTTCCCAAATTTTTCCTTTCAAGAGTTAAGTGGGCCAAGGGTGAGAGGAGATCCTTACGAGGATAAGATGCTTAAATTCCGTCATTTCCAAGATTTTTGAGTTTGAAACACTTTCATTCATTGTACATACCATTGTTTGAAATATAGAAAAATAGAAAAGTCAAAAACAGTAAAAGTTAGAAAAGAGGGCGAGTGAAGATAGAACAAAGCCCCATGTTCCAAAAAATAGTCTTTCGGAAAGCGAGCAAGTCTAAATGCCGCTACTAGTACTTCAATGTCTTGTTCAGCTATCTAGCCTAATCATAGCTGAGCATGTTTAAATTTATTTGCCGATAAGTTAGTGAGTGCCAAGATAGTCAACATTGTGTAAGATTGACTTATCACAGAGCTTAGATTAGGGAGAGATGCTGGTTCCACATGCCTAAAACAGAACCAAAGAGAGAAGCGAGGGATGAAAAACACATTGTACATCTTAACCCCGCTTGTCTAGTTTCCTTTGTTGCAGAATAACATTTGTGTGCAGCTTGTCTTTTATGCCGCAAATGCATGACAAATCAGACTGCCTAATCCTGATTTGATCATTTATGAATTTCATGTTGTAGATTAGAGAATGAAATCCTGTCAAACTGCTTAATCTTGACAGTCGATCTAGTTTTAGGTAGAAAAATGAAGGAGTTCATCAGCTTAATCTGAACTCCCGGCAGATATAAGAGTAGAAATAGATAGTTTCATTTTGCAAAAAGAAAAAAATATACATTGTCAAAAGGCTGCTTGTTCAAATGCGCCAAAGAGAAGAAAAAATGTTAGGAAAGATAGTGGGGTAGGTAGAAGTATCATCGATGTTAACCATGCTGTCACTTTTCAGAAATAACATCAAGAGAAGGGTAAATTTTGCGCCAATGGATAAGGCACTGGTCTTCATAAGCCAAAAATCTGAATTCTGGACACCTCCTGACGAGGAGCTGCCCTCCCCAAATGGAGCCACTGTTAGCCATCAGTATTTTTTACATGTTAGTGATGACTATATCCATAGCTGAGTTTTCTAGAAGCTGAATTCCATATGTCAATCTGTCATCTAGAAAACCCTCATAAAACTTTTTTTCGCCCTCCTACTTTTCAGTTCGCCCATGTCAAAGTCAAAACTCATTATCACTATCCTATCTAGCTTCAGCCCTATTGGTCTGCCCATCAGCTTTAAAAGGAAAATCCAAGTCTGTTTCAAAAGCCTCCCCTATGTTAGGAAGTGGCGCTTTAAGGCATTTTACCCTTGGCAACCATCAAAAGGCCAAAAAACCTCCATCTGATACAGACCAATCATGACAGACCTCCCACTCTGCAAATGAAATTGATCACAGCCCTAAGTCGCGCCACTTACACACCCCTAAGTCTCAGCACTGCATAGACCACAGTCTCAAGCTGATTATTAGGTGTTTTACAGTGTTTTATGGATTTTGCAAAGGCAGGAAATATAACATCATCTCAGAAGAAATTGCTTGAATCTACATTTAGAAGAACAGCTGCTTCTCAATGTAAACATGAGCCTGAGATATATCTGCAAGACAGAGAGTCACTCATCAAGACCTTGCAGCTTCCTTTCAGCATGAAAATCACAGTAAGAGAAAGACACCACTGTCACAGCAAACTGGTAAATTGTCATGGCCAAGAACCTCCTTCATTTACAAGCAGAGGGTTAGGGCGCCTCCTTCATCTACAAGCAGAGGGCGCTGGCCAATAGTGACTTTAAGGATTGCAAAAGCCCAGGTTTGCTTTTTACTAAACAGTGAAACACAAAATCTAGTTTTTTGAGTGTAAGTGATAATCACAGCAGGGCTACAGTCTGAAGTATGCAAGTTAAAGGGAAAACAGAGTTTGGGTCTTGTAAAGGAAGTCATTTGAAGTTTGCAAATCATGTGAATTGTTAAACTTTAGAGAGGCATATCATTAGTAAAAACAATTCTGATCATAAGCAGCCTGCTTTTCCATAAGACCAAATTGAAAGAGATGCTGACAAATCATGTCATTACACAGGCAGAAGAAAAGGTGTTTGGTTTTTCAAAGGGTGCTAATCTCCATAGTCACAGAGACTATCTTTCAAATAATTTTTCATAAGATAACCAAAGCAAATGGTGACATTTCAATTCCCCTCAGCAAAGAGCAGCGCAGTGAGACAGTGACACCTTGACTAAGGTTTTTTCTGAAGCACAGTGGTGATTGCAAGCAAAGGTGCCAGTATTAATGTTTTTCAATTTTGTTTGCTTACCATCACATCCAAGGAGAATCTTTGTCAGGCAGGCTTATCAAACAATCTTCAGATACTCTGCCAAGTGAAGGGCCTCCTTCTTTCATGAGCAGATGGCCAAGGCATTGAATATTGTTAAAACTGACTGGTCAAAAGGTGCAGTGGAAAGAGACAAAGAAGGAAAACAGAAGTCATTACATAGGTAACAGATGGTGTTTATGATTCAAAAGGTATTGGTTTTCCTACTCATAGGGAAATGTCTTTCAAACTATACATCATGGTGGACAGGAGACAATTTGAATATGCATGCCATTGATACAAAAGGGGGCAGTTTCCTTAGGAGAAGAGGCCACACAACACCTCACTGTCATATCCCAAGAAGTCTAAAAGACTTCTTTTCAAGAAAACAGAGAAAGATAGTATGAAAGGATAAGTTGTGATCTGAGTTTTGAAAATTTTGAAATGCATGGAAAGAAAACCAGCAAGCGAGGGAAATTTGAGTTCTATCACCAAGAGACATCACCCTTTGAATTATTGTTCATCATGTTCAAAAAAGGGTCATTTGGTATATGGTAATTATGGTTTAAAACAAACACAACCTTTTATTATTCAAAAGGACAGAGGTATTGTATGATATATTTTGAGCAGGGAAGTTTTTCTTTTGAAAAAGGGGCGCCTTTCCTAAATCAAAAAACCATAACCAAATCCAAATTATGTCAGCAATGTGGGCACCTGCAAAAGAGAAAAGGTTGAAGAAGCTGTTAAAGACCGAGGCTGTCAAAACAAGTTGACAAAACAAACCCTGTCCTGTCAGAAACAAATCAGTATTCAGGCATTTTCTTGACAGTTTTAAAGAGGGGTTACTCTACATCATAAATATCAATGTAAGATTATTAAACACGGACAGAGATGATATAAAGGTTATTGAGTTATTTTTCAAAGTTTGAAGTTCTTCGCTATGAATCCAAGTTGCAATCCAAATGCACCAAGGGTATTGGTGAAAAAAGTAAAAGGGGTTGTGAACACCTTGCAAAGCCAAAAATAAAAATTTCATTCTTAAATTTAAACAAAGGTGACCGTTGAAGATTGAAATGACATAAGAGTGAAGTCGAAGAGTGAATTTTTCTGCTTTCAAACTTCAAACAAAGCTCGTGGCTCTACCGCATCGAAAAACAAGGAGGTTAGGGCCGGGGGCCTGCGTGTTTGCACCGTTTAAACACAGCGCGACGGGCCGGGAAAACCGCGCGACGCGCCTGGAAGGAGTTTTGAACGGGCGGTCAACGTAGGCGTGACGCGCCTGTACAATTGTGCGACGCGCCTGTACACGGCGCCCGACCCCGACCCGACAGACCGCCCGACTTGTTTTGTGCGCGCCGTTCTTTCCCTGAAGAGTGCCGCACAAGCCTAAAGACCTCCAGAGCTATCTCCGGCTCTCCATAAGAGATTCCCATCAAGTTTGGAGGTATTTTCACATGCTTTTCCCCCTCGGTTTCAAAAAATTGCTAAGTGACATGAAGGTTTAAATCAAACTATGGTGTGAGAGTAAGGGTTGGGACAAATTGTCAAGTTTGACCTAATGAAGTTGTGTTTTAATGATAGATTCACTGCTAGAAGTGCCTAAGAGAAAACAGTGTGTTGGAATTTTACAATTTCCTCATAACATAGCATACAGAACTTTCAAAACTCTGTCACTATACCAGAAAAATAGTGTTTTTTGCTGTGTGAGGTTTCGAGGTGTAAAGCTGTAATAAAATGTTGGATGTGTCATTTAAAGCACCTACAGGAGATAAGTGGTTTTGAAACTAAGAGCAATATGATTTCACTTTAATTAATCAAAGGACCAGGGATCCTATACTTTCAAAGCATCAAAGGACAGAAGTTAAACCTATAAACTACAGAAAGGGCAGTTTATTCCTGAGTTTTTCAACTTGATTGTTTTGTTCTTCAAGCTTATTTTAACACAAGTTGATATTCAGATAGGGCAGAGGTTTTTTCTACAAAGAACAGGGTTTACATATTAAACAGGAGTTTGGATTATGGGGAAGAAATAAGCTGCTACATCCCTTATTAAAACTATAGAGCTTGTTTCAATGCTATCACCATTGTTCCATAACAGTGAGATTGAATGTATGCCCACACTGAAGGTTAAATTTGTATGTGTATGATCCTGTTTGATGGAGTGACATACATATAGAGAACAGTGAAGTATAGTAGGAGAAAGGGTTCTTGATCAAACAGAAATTTATAGGTTGAAAGCTACAGGGGAAGGTTGCTCACACTTTTTACAGAAATAATGTGATTGTACTATGTTTGCCACTGTTTACCTTTGATTTTCCAAACTTCGTATTGATAAATGGATGTGCTTATAGAGTAAAAGTTCTTTTCTCGCCAAAGCCGCAGGGTTACATTTATAAGGGGCCCTTGATTGTTTTGAAAGAAGAAAACTCACATAGCCTCTGCCTAAAAACTTTGTAGTCTTTTAAACTCTATCATCTTTGCTCAGGACTGTGACAGTGAACTGTTTAATTGCACTGAGGGTTGATTTCACATATGCAAGTTTGTTGAATGTTGGCACACTTATACAAGGCAAGGTTTTAAATGATTGCAAAATCTACCATGGGCAAGGATTAAGAGGTATTGAGTGACATCTTAAAAACTCACAGAACAGGGTGATTTTAGCACTTCTCACAAGAATTCCTCCTAACAGTCTGTCCTTCATTTCACTGTTTGGTCTCTTATTGAGAAATTCTGTTGACAGAGATACATTCAAGATATAAGGTCATTTTCTAAAGAAAGCAGAGGTTGCGTATTATAAGAAACTTGTTGCAAACCATCCAAATCACATTGTTTCTCTGTCAAAGCAGTAAATTGACACAGTTTGACTCCAACAGAGCAGTTTACACACAGTGAGGAAATTTGTTTCTTCCAAAGCATATTTAGGTCAAAATGCCTCCAAGGCAAGACAGCAGGAGCGGTCCGCACAAAAGATATGAGCCAATCTCTACAGAAGAGGTTAATGCTCATCCATATGTCCTTTTCAACTTCCATGAAGTAGGTTGCCTAGAGTTTTTCCAGAAAATACAAGAAGTCAAAAGTTTTTCGCCATTAACACACTTGTGCGCTCTGAGATTCAAAGAAAAACATTTCCAAGTGGCAGGTCTTGATTTCAAGATTTCTCCAAGGTATGTGTCCAAGGCCACCAAGATTTCGTATCATGGCAAAAAATGGTTTAAATAGGCTCATCTTGACTTAGAAGATTACAAACCTTTCATCAAGCCTGAGCATAGAGAGGCTTTCACTGCTATTTTCCCTTTTTCATATCTCCTTGACAGTTATGCTCCTCTTATGAAAGTCATAATGAAATATTTCACTTGTGAAGGGAGGTTTGATCGAATTTATGCCTACCATGTCCGATTATTGATGCATTTTACTAGAAGCAGGCAACTAAACCTCCCTTACTTTTTATTCAAGAGCATCGAGAAGATGGCATCTACTGTCCAGAAGAAGGCCCCACCTCTGCAAATACCTTCCCTTTTCCATCATTCTCTAATCAAGATTATCTTCCTACACTAGTTAGAGAAAAAAGAGGTTCCATGGGATGTATTCATCAGTCATCCAAATTTTTCTACTGTTCCTCCTGTCCATGTGTCTCCCACTCAGCCTATCCATCGCCCGGTACCCTTGTCCAGTAGGCCTACTCCTAGAAGGCTCAGAATGACTACAGGACAGCCAAGTCAACAGGAAGAAGGATAGGGTAGTAAAAAGCAGCAAGAGGAAAGAGATGAAGGACAACAGATAGAAGATGAGGAACAACAGCAAATAGAATGTGGAGGACAACAGGTCCAAGATGAAGAACAGCAGCAGATACAAGATGAGGAACAACAGAAAATAGAAGGTGAAGGTCAGCAAGTCCAAGATGAAGAACAAATGCCAGCCTGATTTTCTGCAAAGAAGACCAAGCAGCTTGAAGCACCAAATGAACAAGGCATTGATGAAGAAAAACAAGCTAATGTTGGCGAACAAAGGGCCCAAGGAACACACAAGAATAAGACATCCATCTTGGCTAACCCCCCAAGGAGAGCAGCAAGTTCAGGAAGATGTCAAGGGTAAATCAGTTATGTCTCCTCCTCCCAAAAGAATAAAGCTCAGCACAGCAAGGAAGAGGGGGTCTAAGGCTGCCACTCTAACAGTGACAAAGTTTGTTCCTAGCCAAAGGAGATTGCCCAAAAGGACACCTACTAGAATTCCAAGGAGGAAAAGCGCAAGATTGTCCTTCAAAGGGAAAGGCAAAGTTGGAGAAAGTATAAAGCATGGAGGTGCATTGGATGTCATCCCTATCCAAAGTGATGATAGCGATAATGAGGCTCGCCTTCTCGAAAACCCCCTAATTCATAAAGAGGGACAAATGGAGGCACTAGAGGAGGATCTTCAAAGGGAAAGGAACTTCAACCACTTCTTAGAGATTCAAAACAAACAGATGAATGTTCACACAACTGTTCATGAAGCACGGGCGATCAAATATAAGAATGAGGCAGCCAAGGCACAAGCGAGGATAGAAGAACTCATTGGTGAGTTTGATGAGGAAGAAGAGGAAGAACAGCCTAGGCAGAAGAGGCCTAGGACCATAGGGCTTAAAAGAGCCTTGGAAAAGCAGAAAGCAGAAGAACGCGCCCAGCTCCAAGCTTTTCCTCTCACTGCACTCCTTGAGCAGGAAATTGAAGAAAACAAAGAGGCATGGCTTGAAAGAGCTAACAAGCACTTGGAAATGAAGCTTGAGAGGGCGAACAGAGATCTAGAGCTGCAAAGGAAGAGAACTCATCACTTTCAAAAGTTGAATCAGTTTGCCAGGCGCAAACTAAAGGCAACCCAAGAGAAATTGAAGAAGGCAAAGGGGAAGCGCCCGGCACGGAAAGAAGAGAAAAGCATATCAGCCCTTGATATTTTGGCCTCAGCTTCGGAGCATGTTGCTATGGACCCCTGAGGGTCATGCATGCCAATTTTGGGCCCATTTCGGCAACTTTTTGTTTTTTGGCATTTTTTGGGTTTTTGGTCGAAAACTCATAATTTCGCCATTTCAGTTTGAGGATTTTTCAAGGGAGAAGGATGATACCAGTTGATGCCATAATTCTATGAGCAGGTCCTCAGCGATTTTCAGAGCATTTGGAGATCATTCGCCCCCTCAAAACGGTGAAAAACACTCACTTTTTGCACATTCTGCCCGTCATATCAGCAGTCTGCTATTTCCTGGCTTTTTTCACACAGGTACATATTTGGAGGACTTCCAGGCATCAGATTGAGGTGATTTCAGTTGCGCCAGAAAGTAGACATAGAGAGATTTCCAACGGGCCATCATGAGCCTCATTTAGACACCAGGAAGGCTACCAAATGTTTCTGGAAAGTCAGGGGACCTTTTCCTGATATAAATTTGAAGTATTTTTGTAATTTTTGAACCTCAAAAATCTGCTTTTTCCAAATGTGCGTTTAGCTATTTTTGCACTTGGAAAATGTTGCAAAGTCAATATAATTTCCGTTTTTAGCATTTTTTAGATATTTTATGGGATATTTTGTGCCTTGGGATTTGCAAAGCCTCAAGGACAAGTTTAGATATTTTGATTAGGCCAATGGGATAGCTAGTTGCACCATGAGGTTTTCCTCACTTGAGCCTATTTACTCCACAAGGCTTCATTGTAAAACAAGGCTGAACTTGAGAGAAGAATCAATATATTGGTCATATGAGCTTTGAAGAACATACTTGTGTTATGATTTTGGACTGCCTCTTGGATGCTTTTGATGAATGATGAAGGATTTTTGATGGATTCCATGACATGGTAGAATGATATAGTGTTTCTTGCTTTGTTGTTGTCTTCTAGTTTTCATTCATGATACATGCTTCTTGCTGCTATAGATCAGTAGAGATTAAGTTTGAGATATGCCCATGGAGGCACCTCAAAATTCCTGAATCTTCATAGCTTGATGTTTTCTTCTTCCTTAGTTATACTAAAGAATTCTTAACTGCTCTTTAGTAACTTAGGGTATTGTTGCTAGTTTTATTTACAAGTTCTATGTATGTTGAGTAGGATGTATGGTGTGCCCTGCTTACCTATGATTTTCCATAGTTCTATCCATAAAACTGTCTCTTTGACTGATTAGCCTATCATCTTGTTGAACCAAGGAGGCCTAGTCCCGATCTAGCCCTTTGCCTAAAACTATGAAAGCTTGTTTGTCAAAGTGCCCAATAACTTAAAGACTGTGTTTAGGCGTTCCGGCATAGTATTTTGAGTTGTTAGTCCATCTTAAGTGTTTTCCCCAAAGTCTGATAGCCATTTCCCAAAGTTAGAGGGTCTTATACTTCTATGCATGGCTGGAATGTTTGATTTCTATGTATTAATTAGCTCATAGTTACATTTAACATGATTAATGGCTTGCTATAACATGTTTATGTCTGCTATCAACTAGTTACACTTGAAATCCCTTGTCTTTCACAAGCTTGATGTTCATTTACTCCATTTTGCCCAAAGATCCCTCCTACCGTGAATAAAATCGGCCCTACAGTAGCCTTACATCATCATCTGATAGCTTCCTTGACCTTTTTGACCCCATATCCCAGTTTATCTAAATCTTGTTATCCAGTTTATATCTTTGATCAGTTTTATCCCTCACAAACTTAAAAAACCAAAAAACTCACTTCATAACTAGCCTAATATCAGAACACCATAAGCAAACACACCGATATCTGTTATATATAATAGAGAGAGCCCTCTCTGAGTCCAGGAAGGCTAGGTCCTTGGGCTCCAAAGCTTGGTTTGATGTTACATCGTCATTTGGCTCGCCAATCGACCAAATCACGGGACCCTAACAACCCTAAGTTGTCAAAATAAACTTATCATGCCTCCATCATTTTCCAAGAATTCATTCCAAGAGTCAAGCCATTTGTCATTCATAAGGCCAGTTTCACTTCAAATTGTGTTTCTGAACAAACAAAGGTGAATTTGACAAAAGTGAGAGAGGTTTTTTTCCATCATGGGTCCAAGAAGAAAAACCTCCAGATTTTACACAGGTATCAGTTTTTGGTAGAAATGTCAAATTTACAGCACTCCTAATACCTAGGTTTTGGGAAAATGACCATACAAGGTAAAATGATGATGTTAAACCCTATGGTGTAAGCAAAGGAAATATTTTGAATATTCTAGTATGTGTAGTCACCCTAAGTTATTAAAATAAACTTATCACGCCTCCATCATTTTCCAAGAATTCATTCCAAGAGTCAAGCCATTTGTCACTCATAGGGCCAGTTTCGCTTCAAATTGTCAAAATAAGTTGAAAAAAGTGAGAGAGGTTTTTTTCCATCATGGGTCCAAGAAGAAAAACCTCCAAATTTTACACATTTATCATGTTTTGGTAGAAATGTCAAATTTACAGCACTCCTAATACCTAGGTTTTGGGAAAATGGCCATATAAGGTAAAATGATGATGTTAAACCCTATGGTGTAAGAAGATGAAAGATTCTAAAGATGTTGGTATGTGTAGTCACCCTAATTTTTCAAAATAAACTTATCATGCCTCCATCATTTTCCAAGGATTCATTCCAAGAGTCAAGCCATTTGTTAGTCACAGGGCCAGTTTCGCTTCAAATTGTGTTTTTGAACAAACACAGGTGAATTTGACAAAAGTGAGAGAGGTTTTTGTCCATCATGGGTCTAAGAAGAAACAATTCCTTCATATTTTACACAGGTACCATTTTTTGGGAGAAATGTCAAATTTACAGGTGCTACAAGAGGTTTGCTGCACTTCAAGAGTGACCTTGCGAAAATCAAGTTTTCTCATAGTGGGGGTGTCCAAAAGACTTGCTTGATGATTTAAATGACAACTAGACTAGAATATATTTCTAATGAGCTATCATGAGCTCAATTTTGAGTTGAGTAAGGTTTCCAAAAGTTTCTTGCACCAACACTATGCCTTTTTGCACCAACATTCAACATTTTTTGAATAGTCTTGGGAGAATCAACTTTTGACAGGTCAAATCAACTACAATCAGCAAAAAAAGATAGATTTGGAAAGTAGACAGGATAATGTTTCCAAAGAGCTATCATGGGCCCAATTCAAACACTAGGAAGGCCTCCAAATTCCCTCTTCAAAAAGGCATTCGCCCTTAGAAACTAGCATTGCGCGCTCAGCACTTGGCGTTGCTTGTTTGCACTCCAAGGGCGTTGTGCTCTTTTTTGGGGCACTAAAATACAAAATGGCTTACATGATCATGTTCCTTAGGCCAAGGACATCACCCTCAGAAAGTTTCAAGTCATTTGGAGCAAAACTGGTCCTCCAAAAGTGCCAAAAACACCCAAAACATCACATTTCTGCCTTATTTTCAGAGCTGGCATTGCGCCCTTAGTAGTCTTGGGAGATTTAGTTTTTGACCAGGTAAATGAATTCCAATCAGAAAAATAAGGGAATTTTTGGAAATTATACTTGACAAGATTTCCAACGAGCTATCACGGAGCTCATTTGGACACTGGGAAGGCCTTCCAAACTCAGCAGCAAGGTGACCTATTTTTTCAATGCAGGCGCTGCGCCCTTGGACCTCAATGCTGCACCCTTGCCTGAAAAGTCAAAAAAAGACACAAGTTTATTGCAAATAGATATTTTGAGCTTTTTTGGGAAAATCACTGCAAAGTTAGGTGTTAGAAGTTATTTTACATTTATTTCATTAGATATTTTGTGCCTTTGGCCTTGCATGGTCTTAATGGACAAATTTGGCATTTATGATGTATTTATGACATTTTGGAAACACTAGTTAGGGTTTTGGTCCTCTTTTCTTGTTAAATACAACATTGAGGCCTCATTGTACATGTTGGTTGATTATTGAGAGAAATATCATAGACTTGAAGATTGAGGAGAAATTTGGCTTTGGACTTTGTGGATGGCTTGATTTGCATGATAATGGAGCAAGCTCACTTGTAGGATTCATGAAAATATAAGTTAATCATGAAGCCTTTCTTATTCAGTACTTGTTTTCTTGTGTTATCATTTTTTTCATCTTTCTCATGTAGTAGGACATAAATTTTATGCTAAGAAATGTTGTTTAGAGGCACCTTCGCTCTATCTGCTCTCTATTGCTTGTATGTTTTCCTCTACTAAGTTAGATTAGAGAATCCTTAAATGCTCTATGGTTCCACTTATGCTTATTTATCTTAAATATGATTTGATGAAGCCAATGTCAAATTAGTTCATGGTTAGCCCTGCTCTTTGATGTAACTTAAACATTGTTTTTAAGGTCCTTACTTTGAAGTATTATTAATTAGGTTTAGTTGAAGAGATTTATGATTTTCCATGCCCTTTTGCTCATATTAAATGGTTTCTTTGGAGGTATTTGTGGCTTGATTAATGAAATTAGGAGTTCCCTACTCTTTGATCTCTGCTATATGTTTATCTTAAATTTTTTCTTTTCCTGAAGGTGAAATCACTAGAAGACATACAAGTTTCTTTCCTTCTATGGTTCACTGGATTATTGTCTTAATCTCTACTTGCTAGGGTTTGGTCAAAGAAGCTATTGGTATGCCCTGTATTTGGTTATTCTTTATGCATACTGATTTTAAAGGCTATTCTTGTTAAAGTATTTTTTAAAGGATTCTTAACTGCCCTTTGTACCTACTATGTTCACAATTTAATGTTTCACTTCACTCACATAAGCTTTTAGATCCATTTGGCTTTGCTAGACTTTCCCTGTGATATAGACTTGAGCTATTGTTGCACTTCTCAAGACCTTTGCAGAATCCATAGCCCAATGGTTTAAACCTCTCTCACTCTATCTATTTTTCTTGACAACCTACCCAACCAAACAAACAAACAAACCCTAATCCTTATAACTAGCCTAAAATCAAAACCCTAAAAATCTATCCAGTTAACTCCTTTGCACAAGTATAGAGAGAGCCCTCTCTGAGTCTAGGGAGGCTAGGTCCTAGGACTCCAAAGAATGGTTTGATGTTACCCCTGTACATTTGGTCTTACCAATCTAACAAATTACGAGGACCTAACATAATGGCGATCACGGTGGGGCTTCTAAGTCAGTGACATCCTATGTATTCCTTAAGACCTCGAGAGCCCAAAAAACTTCTTTAGATTGGTATTTAGTTGTTGATGGTGGACAAAAAGTACATCCTAAAAACAGTAAGCATCATCCACTTGGTGACTCCACTGGTCTTCAATAGCCCTGTTGACCCCACTAGTTCTCACAGATTCCCCTAGGAATTCAGTAATCAATCCCAATATTGCTAATGGTTGACAAAAAAATTGAAATCATCCACCTGACAACTCCATAACTGCCAATAGACCTAAAATATTAAATTGGTAGAAGACTCTAGACTGGTTGAAAATATGCAGTGAAACTTTTTTATTGACAAATATGGATCCAAGGATACAACGGATAAATGCTCCAATGAATAGAGATCACATCCCTAGATTCCCACACAAAATGCCTTAGATAAATTGGGTTTCAAACCTACCCATGTTTCAAGATGAAAAATTTGATGACCCCTTGTTACATCTCATCAAATTTCATATACATGTATGGAAGTTAAAAGTTGAATGGCATGAGGACTGCCTCATGAAAATGTTCATGGGGACATTAGAAGGTAAGGCAAGGGAATGGTATGAAGACCTAGACCCTGGTAGTTTGTTTTCTTTAAAGGATTTCCACAAGGTATTTTATGAACATTATAAAGAAAATTGTTCATCTTTATCATTAGCTGAAAATTGTTGTGATCAATCTGAAGATCTCATACAATACCTTGTAAACATTGATGAAGATTTGGGAAATTGGCATCCTGAAAGTCTATTAGAATAAATGCATGTATTTCATACTCAAGTTGACTATCATGAAAACCAAGAGGACTTGGTTGAGGATGAAATCAATCAGGAAACAAAGGAAGATCCACAAGATCTCTCTGAAGGGACAAGTGATGTTTCACCATCTCTTCTATGCGAGGCTCAAGAAGACATTCAGCCTCAAAATCAACCTTCACAAGAGAAAGAGAACTATTGTACTTCTATCCAAAGAAAGAGAAAAATTCCTCCTCTTTTAACTGAAAAGGAAATAAATCAAATTCTAAACATGCAGCCAGCCTCTAAACCTTCATACGAACAGAACATTTCTATTTATTTTCCTGCTAATCCTAGCTACCATAGATCAGAAGAAGGATTTGTAGATCGATTCGAGGAAAAACAATCTGATAATCCAATATGTATGATTGGTGACATTACTTATATTGATGATTTTCCAAATTTTGATCAGTATGATGATGGTTATGTTCTCTAAACAAAAAATAATCTTGCAGAGAAATGAATAGTTGGTTTGTGGGAGGAAGTTCAGTTTCATCAACTTGAAAACAATAATCAACCAATATATCAGCTATGACACTGATGAGGAAAGTCTAGAAAATTTGGAAGTAAGTGAAGGATCTTTGACTCTTTGTTCTACTACATTTCAATCCATCAAAAATGACTTTCATGTGATTAGAAATCAACAATCTTTCAGTTTTGATGTTGAGGTTGGGGAAGATAAGGAGCTTCTTGAGAAAGTTATTAATAAGAAGCATTTTCCTGAAATGGTTGAGGAAATCATTTGACTGAAAAATGGGAACTGTGGAGATTTCGAGTTTTGAATACAAAAATTTTCACCACAGAAATCTACAATCCATCATAGAATCCTCCTTAGCTCCAGATTTGCAACCACCAAGTTCCATTTAATTTCAAATTGTAGATGAAGGCTTGGAAATTTATAATCACAGGATAGGTGCTGTACTGCCTTCTCAAGAAGATTCATTGCCAAAGAGTGCTCCTACTCATCAACATGATGGCCTTCACATAGATTTTAGCCCACTCAATCAAATCATATTAGGTTTGCTAGAAGACAACATTGCAATATATGATGAGGCTGACAGTGCAGATGATCATGAGGAAGAGGTGGATTTTCTTTCCCAAAAGAATCCCAAGCTTAGCCAGGTGGAGGAAGGAGTAGTCCTGAATGAAGCTTATTTCTCAAATCCTCTAAGCCAAGTATTATTTCAAGATCCCTTTGTTGTTTTCTTAGAGACATTTGAAGAAGGAGTACAATATGTTAGGAGTAGTTTGCTGCAAGGTTTAAAGAAAATTTTAGGTATTACTATTCAAAAACAAGTGAGGTGGGGGTGGCCTTTATTTTTTCTCAGCACACTCAAAGAGCTAAAAAAATATCACTCATGGAATCATCTACTTGATTGGTTATATTGGAAAAGAGAATTTACCAAATGAATATATATCACATGTAAGTTAGATTAGGATATATAGGTATGAAAATAATCTCAACACTATGAGCATCTTTCTAATTTTTAGTCCTAGAATGCTGATCTAAAAAAGACACAAAAAAAAGCAAAGAAGAAAAAGAGGGCAGTAAAAAAGAAGAGGTACATCCCCATACCAAAAAATAGTATTGTTGAAAGTGTGCAAGCCTAAGTGCCACTACTTGATAAAGAAAGTCTTATTCAGTCATCTAGCCTAATCATGACTGAACATGTTTTAAATTTCTATTGATAGGTTAGTGAAAGAAGACTTTTCAAATCATTTAACTTGGCTTGTCAGAAGATTAGATTAGGAAAAGATGCTGGTTCCCAAAGCACAAATATGAACCAAATAAAAATGAGAGGGATGCATAAAAAATTATAAATCACAACCCACATGTTTTCTAGTTTTGTATTGTAAAAAAATAATGTCTGTGTGCAGCTTGTCCAAATGCCATAGCCCATGGAAAATCAGATGGCTTAATCCTGGTTTGGTAATATTTTGAATTTCATGTCAGTAGGTTAGAGAATAAAGTTTTTCAAACATATTAATCTTGATAGATGAGTATACTAGGTAGAGAATAAAAGAGTTCATTAGCCTAATTTGAACTCTTGGAAGTGATAAGGGTACAAGTAGATAGATTTTTATGCTTTCAAAAGAAAATAATGTCAAAGGTTTTCCAGTCCAAGTGCACCCAAAAAAAGAAAAAATGTTCGGCAAAGTATGATGGTTAGGTAGAAATGAGGTTGAAGCATACATGTCTTTCAGATTTTGAGATCATAGCTTCAAGAGAACATCATCAAATGAAGGAAGAGGGATCTTCCAAGTACAAGTAAGGCACTGGTTTTCAAAAATCAGAGATTTGAACTCTGAGGTCCTAGACACCTCCTGAAAAGGAGTTGCCCTCCCCAAGTGGAGCCACTGTTAGTCATCAGTAATTTTTACCATCTGTAGATGACTAAATATTGGTTATAGATTTCTAAAAATAAAATTACCCGAATATTGTGAGTTTTAGAAATCTCACTGCCTTCATTATCCTTTTGGAAAAAATTTCACTATTCTACCATTTTTCCATTCCATGGTCACCTTGCCACTCCTAAAGGACTCCTTATGGGCTTCTGCCACTCATCTCCATCATTTTTTCTCACTTATGACCTCATTAATCTGTTTTTTCCTTGCCCATCCCTCCACTTTCCATCGAGGGTTACCTATAGCCTAACTCATTCCCATGATCCCCAAGTTCCTCAAGCATTGATGGTCTCAAAACTATCTCTGTAGGCTATTTAGATAAATCAAGTACATTGGATTTTGGATATTCAATGCACCACTTTGAAAAATACTCTATTTTCACATGAAGCCTCCAAAGCCAATTTTCATTCAAAGACTAGGTCAAAGAATCCTCCCACTAGGTCAATTAGGGTTTCATATGTTCCAAGGTCATCATTGGGGTTTCAGATATTGTTTTTCTTTGTTAGAATCTAGTTCAGATGTATTGGAATTTTTAGAAATGATTGTCCAAGAAAAACCTAAAGAGTTTCCAAAAGAAGACTATCCTTTAGTTCAGAGTCTGCACATGAGGAAAATGGACAAAATTTGGCACTTTTTTAGGAGTGTTAAAAGTTATATCAGCAGAAAGTACTAAATAGGTAGGTGGTTTGCTCCTGAATGAAGACAACTTGCAACAATGAAGAGATGACACACTTGGTCTGTAGGAAAACTAGGGTTTTTGAGCTTAATGGACCAGCGGGATGCCAAAGCAATGATCAAGTGCAAAAATGACCTGGAAGGAGGCATACAAGGCCAAACATGAAGAAAGTGTATCCAAAGGATTCATTGAAAATGAAAAGGTGACGCTGAAACTGGACAAAAGTGAATGAACTTGAAGGGCTATAGAGAAGTTAGAAGATAACAATGATGATTGTCTTAAAGCACTCCTAATACCTGGGTTTTGGGAAAATGGCCATACAAGGTAAAATGATGATGTTAAAACTTATGGTGTAAGCAGAGGAAATATTTTGAAGATGCTAGTATGTGTATTCACCCTAAGTTGTCAAAATAAACTTATCATGCGTCCATCATTTTCCAAGAATTCATTCTAAGAGTTAAGCCATTTGTCACTCATAGGGCCAGTTTCGCTTCAAATTGTGTTTTCGAACAAACAAAGGTGATTTTGACAAACGTGAGAGATTTTTTTTTCCATCATGAGTCCAAGAAGAAAAAACTCCTTCAGATTTTACACAGGTATCATGGTTTGGGAGAAATGTCAAATTTACAGGTGCTATAAGAGGTTTGCTACACTTCTAGAGTGACCTTGGAAAAATCCATTTTTCTCATATCTGGAGTATCCAAATGAATTTATTGATGATTAAAATGATAACTAGACTAGAATATATTTCCAATTAGCTATCATGAGCTCAATTTGGAGTTGAGTAAGGCCTCCAAAAGTTGTCTTCACCAGCACTCTGCATTTCTGCACTGGCATTCAACACTTTTTGACCAGTATTGGGAGAATCAAATTTTGATAGGTAAAATAAATTACAATCAACAAAAAAAGGGTATATTTGGAAATTAGACAGGATAATAGTTCCAAAGAGCTATCATGGGCCCAATTCGGACACCGGGAAGGCCTCCAAATGCCCTCTGCAAAAAGGTGTTGCGCCCTTGGAAACTAGCATTGTGCACTCAACACTTGGTGCTGCGCTCTTTTTTGGGGAACTCAAATGAAAAATGGATTACATGCACATGTTCCTTAGGCTAGGGACATCACCCTCAGAAATTTTCAAGTCATTTGGAACAAAACTGGTCCTCCAAAAGTGCCAAAAACACCCAAAAAATCACCTTTCTGCCCTATTTTCAGAGCTAGCGTTGCGCCCTTAGTAATCTTGGGAGATTTAGTTTTTGAGCATTTAAATGAAGTCCAATCAGAAAACCAAGGGCAGTTTTGAAAAGTAGACTTGACAATATTTCCATAGTTATCATGGAGCTCATTTGGACACTGAGAAGGCCTTCAAAACTCAACTGCAAGGTGACATTGGTGTAGGCACTGCGACCTTGGACCTCAATGCTTTTCCCTTGCCTGCAAAGTAAAAAAAAAAACAAAAAATTATTGCAAATATATATTTTGAGGTTTTTTGGGCAAATCACTAGAAAGTTAGTTGTTAGAAGTTATTTTTCATTTATTTCATTAGATATTTTGTGCCTTGGGCCTTGCATGGTCTTAATGGACAAATTTGGAATTTATGATGTATTTATGACATTTTGGAAACCCTAGTTAGGGTTTTGGTCCTCTTTGCTTGTTAAATACAACATTGAGGCATCATTATACATGTTGGTTGATTATTGAGAGAAATATAATAGACTTGAAGATTGAGGAGAAATTTGGCTTTGGACTTTGTGGATGGCTTGATTTGCATGATAATGGAGCAAGCTCACTTGCAAGATTCATGAACATAGGTAATGGTGATTTATTTCTTATTCAGTACTTGTTTTCTTGCGTTATCATTTTATTTCATCTTTCTCATGCAGTAGGACATAAATTTTAGGCTAAGAAATGTTGTTTAGAGGCGCCTTAGCTCTGTGTGCTCTCTATTGCTTGTATGTTTTCCTCTGCTAGGTCAGATTATAGAATCCTTAAATTCTCTCTAGTTCCGCTTATGCTTGGTTATCTTAAAGATGATTTGATCAAGCCAATGTCAAAGTAGTTCATGGTTAGCCCTGCTCTTTGATGTAACTTAAACATTGTTTTTAAGGTCTTTACTTTGAAGTATTGCTGATTAGGTTTATCCAAAGAGGTTTATGATTTGACATGCCCTTTTACTCATCTTAAATGGTTTCTTTGGAGGTATTTGTGGATTAATTAAGTAAAATATGAGTTCCATACTCTTTGATATCTGCTATATGTTTATCTTAAATGTTTTCTTTTCCTGAAGGTGAAATCACTAGAAAACTTACAAGTTTCTTTCCTTCTATGGTTCACTGGATTGTTGTCTTAATGTCTACTTGCTAGGGTTTGGTTAAAGAAGTTATTGCTATGCCCTGTCTTTGGTTATTTCTTTATGCATAGTGATTCTAAAGTCTATTCTTGTTAAATTATTTATTAAAGGATTCTTAATTTCCCTTTGCACCTACTATGTTCACAATTTAATGTTTCACTTCACTCACATAAGATCTTAGATCAATTTGGCTTTGTTAGACTTGCCCTGTGATATATCTTTGACCTATTGTTGCACTTCTCAAGACCTTTGTAGAATCCATAGCCCAATGGTTTAAATCTCTCTCACTCTATCTATTTTGCTTGACAACCTACCCGACCAAACAAACAAACCCTAATCCTTATAACTAGTCTAAAATCAAAACCCTAAAAATCTATCAAGTTACATCCTTTGCACAAGTATAGATAGAGCCCTCTCTGAGTCGAGGAAGGCTAGGTCCTAGGACTCCAAAGACTTGTTTGATGTTACCCCTGTACATTTGGTCTTGCCAATCTAACAAATTACGGGGACCTAACAGGATCAAATTATTTTGTCTGAGTAGTTACTTTAGCATTGTCCTTCCTTGGCATTAACTTCTGCATCGATTGTGCTTTAAATGTCGAAGCTCTAGGATCCATGAAGCTTCGCTTCACCTCCATGAACTTTTATTTTTTTGTCTGAATAATGAGCCCTAGAGCTCTTTCTTCAGACTTTCTTATCCATGTATATTCCATTGGCTTCTTACCTTCCAATTTATCATATCCCGATGCGGATCCACTCCTTGTTACAATGTAGATGCATGGTTCATCCTCCCTTGGTTCAACGATCATCATTTGAATATTTTGTGTTGGTTGTTGGTTCATTTTCTCCTACATATTTTCTATAAGGATTGAACCTTATTCTATCACATGATCCAAAGACTTCTATTATTTACAGGTGGAAGTATGATTATGAAAATCTCTTGCATAGTGTCCTATATGTCCAAAATTATAACAGATAGCCTAGTCGCATCCTCAACCAGCTCCTCCTACTCATCCTTGTCCTTAGAAATAGCCTCAAGCAACATGATCTCCTTTATCCTCATGCACATATCCTTCAACTAACATTCGATAAGCATCAACAGTGTGTTCCACCATCAAGTCATAAATTTGACAATTTTCTCATCATGTCATACTGAATTAAAAAAGTTGCAAACATTTCTCCTTGGGGTTTGCACATACTTATGTAATAAATAAAATTGTTCTAGACGATTTTGTCCTACATTTCTACATATCTCACACCACATATTTGAGCCCGGATTCAATGGATTAAGTTCTCCACTAGCCAAGTAATCTCTGAACACAGGGAATTGTTCCTTAGAATGACCTTCTAATGTTCACTTTATACACCAAAAATTCTCATCGAACTTCTTTACCTTTCTTAAGATCTTGCAGTTCCAAGGTAAAATTATCTAGATGATTATGAATCTGTTGTACTCCTGCATGAGTATCTCCCACTGGCGAAGCTTCCAGCTTCATTGCAATTTCCATAGATTCGCTTTCAGTTTCTATTTTTTATTGTGTCAAGGGAAGCCTGATATGTGGCAACAACGTAGCTATAAACAACTCCTTATGCTACTCTTCAGGAATGTTAAAGCTCAATTGTCCCATTAATATTTTTAACATTTAATCCAACACCCAAATAGATTCATTTTTCATCTATTTGATCTCCTTTAGTTCAGTAATACATTGCGATTGTGATTTTTCCTTCTTAAATTCTTAAGTCAGTTCTTTCTTTGTATCATCCAGTGAAGCAGCCTGATTAGTCATAGAATAATTCATATAATATTTCAGCGCTCTTTTTCTCAACACCATGATGAGTTTCACCTTCTTTATATCTTCATCAGTAACCTATCTTGATTTCCATACTGCATCATGTCCAAACCAAAACTACTCAGGATCCTATGATCCAAGTCCTCTAAGAACATGTAACTTAATGTCATGGATCATGTTTCTTCTAGGGGGGTTAGAGAGGGGGGGGGGGGGTGGTATGGGAATTGGGGGGATGGGGAGGGGATGTAAGGGAATTAGGGGGAGGGAGATGGGGAGTAAAGAGAGTAGAGGGATGGGGAATCCCATAGGTACCCTTATTATTCTTAGCTCGTAGTTGCGATGCAACTCTAGGAGTTACATGGTTCTTTCTTCTTCACTTTTAGATTCACCTTACAAGGGACTATAGCCATTCTCAATAAATTTCACGCGATCTACTTTGTATCTATTCCAACGTCAAGTAGATCCAGCTCCAGACTTATTCCCTTTTAACCCAAACATTAATCTAACTGAATTTGTAGTACGCCCTTTTCATATAAAATCATTTTAATCCACAACTTCAAAGAATTTAGATACTTACCTCACGATCCCTTGAAAAATATTCATTGTAAGATACAATCATGTCTATGGAAAACTCAGTGATAAATCCTACTAGAATACTGTTGATCAATAAATCAACAACTCTCAACATGCTATTATCAGTATCCTTGAGTTGTAGTATTAATTCAGGGCTCCACACAGTATGCTTATTGTTTTTAAAACAATAATTGTTCTCATTCAACCTCGAAAACCACTATGTAGTTCATTAGAAAACGACAAGAAGAAAATCTTGTGTTTTTCTCTAAAAAGATACCTCTGCAACTAGGATTCAATTGTCAATCATGGTTTTTTTTTTTTCCTGAGTTGTGGACTCTCGTTCTTTCCAATCTACCCAATCTTGTATTTCCTTCCTTGATGGATTCCACATCCACATGTTCCTCAAACAGAACCCGATCCCGACAATGGAAACATTTTTTGGCTTGGTTTGTTCTTGACCCAAGTTCGTCATGGAATTTGCACCAAAAAAACCCTCAAACACTGGCCCTTTCGGAAATGACCTACAAGTACAATGCAGTCTCACCCAAGGTGGCTATGGGTGGTTGTAGAACCAAGTTTTTGCAGCCTTGAGGGATTGTGCGAGGGGGATTTACTTTGCCTCTATGCATTAAACCAATATTATAACATGTATATTACTATTGCGCGGTATAGCTTAATCAATTAGTTTGAAACATTCAAATAACCATAAATAAATTACAACATAAGATAACCAATGCTAATATATTATTCAATTGCAACCATTTCTTCGTAGAGACAAATAGAAAGTAAAAACAACACATATAAACACATAATATGCCAAAAACTGATTCTTCTTTATTAAGATGGATATGTTCAATACATTCAGTTTCTCTGACCTGCACACACATCTGCAGGTAGTCTGCACACATAACTGCATACTCTTCAAGGTGTCTGGGAAATTAGTTGTGGAGCCTTCCCTTAAGGCCCAAAAATAGACTAAAGACAAGAAATAAAACAGTTCTTGCTCATCAAATTTCCATGAATACTACTTCAACTCAACATTACATCCCTTTATATATCTTTACATTATTACAAAACCATGGTCCACATAACATGGGTTGGACACAACAATGGACTAATACCTGATACCCGTTACAAAATGAGGGGATTCGACCCACCCTGAAGCCCTTATACGTTGTGAGATAGATATAAATTTGCGGTACCATGCAATATGCTCCTCAAAATGCAGAGTCTTTGACCAAAAATGGACCAAGTTGGGTTGCACCCAACAAGAACAAGGAAGATCAACACATGTATGGAAAATATTATTGTAATATGAGTAGAGCATGGATGGAGAAGGTGCAATTATTTTGAAGGATTTTATAGTACTTAATATCATTTATATAGTAGTTGAAACCCACTTATATGGAAACATATCTGAAAGAGATATCTAGTGATATGTGGAAGTTTGAAAATGGCCTCTTGGATCATAAGTTATGACCAGTTAAAGTTGCAGATATAAAGTTGTTGGAGGACCTTTTGGCACATAGTAGTAAGCTTGACATGTAACCAAACGCAAGGGAGTATTTTAGCAAAGTGGAAAAACATTGTCCGGGAAAACATGGTACATAGACATAGTTAACTGTTAGGCATATCTAAGGGCAGATCGAATGCCATGCGTCCCCACCGACGCACTAGAGTAACTACAGGGGGTTCTTCCACGTGACCGTTAACACACAAGGGAGTGGTACAATTTCCAGTTTTCCCAAACCATTGATATTTAGATCTATGGTAGATGTGAATTGTGCTACCCCCCCTCTATACCACAAACCATGTTAGGGGGGTGTGCAAACCATGAATAATTTTTTAAGACCATAATTATAACCAAGGTCATGACTGAAACATGTGGCCAATAGATAAAGAGTCAGGAAAATGTGGCTCTAATAGCAACAATGGCAAAGGATTTTTTATTGGTGCAATTTTAAAGTGGGAGGTCCCACTTGATAGCTAATCTTGCGGGAATAACCATGGAAGGTTGTAAGAGCACATAAAAAAAGGCAAGCGAGATGATGTGAGCTAGGGATGATGTAATCCCAATGGGAGTACCCGAGAAGGTTTCAAATGCGCACAGAAGGTAAAGTCCCAATGGTATTGAAACTGATAAACATGGTGCAAGGAGAAGAGGTAAAATTGTAAACAAATAGGTTAGGACCCTTAATATTTTACAAATTAAATTGGCGCAAAACCAATGCTCGAGATCATTTTTCTCTCCTCTCTAATAGTCATGTGCCAAAATTGCAATTGTTGGTGATGATGTTAATGTGATGTTGGTATGGAATACACATGGTAGGAAGTTTCAATGTTTTTGGGTGTCCTAGTGGGAAACATTTGAGTGACACGTGTCACTTCTCAGATGGAACCACCTAGCGAAGATGACGTAAGAATCACATCATCTTGGTGGCTTGATCCAGGAAGGATTGAGCGATTCAAAGAGGAGGCTATGTGGGGTGACTAGACATCGTGAAACATGGTAGTTATCAAAGACATCTCAGCCCGAATATCAATTGATTGGCTCTCAAGTGCAGTGGGAAAACCCACTGGGACAACACATCCCAATCCTTGACCCTGAAAGGTTTTAAAACTACGCATAGGAGAACAGCAGGATCGCGAGCGCTAGGACATGGTGATATTCTAGCTGGGTAGTGACAACCAATGGAGAAGATGAAAGATGGCCCTAGACCCAGGAAGAAAATTGAAGTGTGATGGAGGAGCGTTGGGATAAAGGTGCCAAGGGCCAAATTTTAGCATCACGATTAGTTCTGTGTCGTGTTTGACACTGAGGGTGTGGAGGAAATTTGCAATGGTTTTATGTAATACACTCGGTCCTAGTGGGAGGTTATATACAAATTTTTTTTGTTGAGAGCCCTTGTCTTAATCGGTAAAAGGGCTAGTAGATATTATAGCACATATTTGGCAGTGGTTTTATATTAAGCCTTTGGGCTTATAGATGAATGGGTTGACAACTTTAAAATTGGAATTTATGCCACATTTCGAGCAGTGCTAAAAATAAAAGGAAGGCATGAATGGGATAGGGGTAGTGCATAGCAGCATGGAGATTTTTTTAAATCATCTAAAGCATAACATTAACTTGGATAAGAACTAGAAATAGTAGACCTCTGCTAAAACCTGTAATAATTCCATAAGAATAAAATTTGGTAGTTAAACTTAGATTTTTCCGACATAAAAAGGTAAGGAGAGTTTGATAATTTGAAGCTAATATTTAGAAGACTCAAGTGAAGCAAGACAAATTCAAAAATAATTTATTCATGCAAATATCAAAGTGAAAGATAACTGCAGCTAAAACTACATCTAAACTCTGATAAAATGCCAAAATAAGAAAAATTGACAATTAAACGTGGATATTATTACCTGAACAATAGAGAAGCATTTGAAGACCTACAGATGAAATAAATAAGAGTTACTTTAAGTACAAGAAAGAAAAAATATATATTTTATGCATAGAGGAAGACCTAAAGTTAACTAAAGGCAAAGAACCTAATTTTAGCAAGCAAAATTCGAGCAATACAGAGGTAAGTTGTTGGTAAAACTAAATGCATAGTAGTGGTATGCATCATAGGTGAATTAGGGACCAATATTCATGTTTGATAGGCATTTTAGAAAGGAAAATAATGAATTGTTGATTGTTGATAATTAATGTTGTTGGTATAGTTAATGATCTGTTTTGTAATCATAGATTTTTGGTGTTTGTAAGGTGATTTTTGTGAGCAGTTGGAGTTGAGAAAATTATATGTTTATGAAGGAAAGTGGTCTATTGGTTCTAGTTTTAAAATGGATGAAATATGAATCAATATGGCCAACAAGTGGTAACTCGTATAACAGGGGAAAGAGTCCCTTTCAGCAATCCTGATAAATGAGCAAGGGAAAGAGTCCCTTTCGTCAAGGGTTGATGAACGAGTAGGGGCAAGAGCCCCTTTAAAAAAATGTTGATAAATGATGATGGGCAAGATTCAATTTTAAAAAAGGTTGATAAATGAGAAGGGGAAATAGTCCCTTTCAGTAAAGGTTGATAAATGAGAAAGGGCAGTGTTAGGGTCCTATAATTTATAGGATCACAAGGTGATTAAATATTTTCTCTTAGTCATATGAAATTGTAAATAATATTGCATGTTGCAAACGATTTCCAAAAAAATATAAATAAATAAATAATATATGAAAATAGGGTATTTGAAAAGAAAAAATAGAATACAGAAAATAAAAAGAAAAAGCAGAGAAAGAATAAAAATAAATATGAAAGAACCCCGTGAAAAAAATAAAAAATAGAACTGAAAGTGATGCAAATATAAATGCCACTACTTGATAGAGAGTTTTATTTTTTAGGAATAAATTGAATTTTGTGTGTAGCTTGTTTAAAATGCCACAACCCTGAGTCATTATTTAGATCATATAGTGTGATCATGATCAGACAATTTCCAATTTCTGTTAATTAGATTAGAGGATAAGCTAGCCAAACTGTGTAATCTTGGCTAATGTTAGGTAGATGAATAATTTGATTCAATTATTTAATCCAAATCAATGCAAAAATGATAGATATGAGTAGATTAGGTGTTTTTATCTTCAAAGAAAATAAAATAGGGTCTGCACATATAAATGCACCCTTTATTAGTCAAAATTAGTCTTAGGATTAGAAGAAAATTGAGTTCAAGATGGGTGAAAGGATAAACTGTGGTTAATTTTACATAAAAGGCTCATTAGTGAAATTTTATCCAAAGTTTGATTTGTAACATATGCACTATTAGCCTTATGTTTGAGTTCATTAGGATTTTATCCTAATTTCAGGGTATTATCTATTTTAACCAAAGTCTTCCGCATATGTAATAAAGTTTAAAAAAATGACAAAAGGCATTTGTTGCATATGGTAAAGTGCGCATTCCAAACCAATGGTTTGATCAATTCTCTGCCATATCAACGATCGATAGCGCTTTTCGGCCCCCATTTCCATCCTACCTTTAGCGACCGAGAGAGGGGGTCCGAAAAGTGGTTTCCTCCCCATCAACCCCACCCTTACGTGTCACCACCACGAAATTTGGTACACCCCCCTCATAAATGACCACTAGTACAAAATGATTAATTAGTTACTAAAAAAACGACTAAAATTTGCATATAAATGACTATTTTTCGGTTGGTGACCAATAGTAGCTAATTTACAGTATCTTATAACGAGACCAACTTTTAGTCATTTTTAGCTTAGTCATTAATTAGTTGTCTCAACTTTATGTCTAGTAGTATATTTAGTCATAAAATTGGTCATTAATTTAGTCATTGATTTAGTCATTAATTGTCACAAAATGAAAAAATATACAACAAAATATATTACTAAATAATTACCCTAGAAAACCAATTAATGACCAAAATGTTGGTCGTGTTATAAGATACTATAAATTGGCTACTAATAGTCATATATATGCAAATTTTAGTCGTCATTTGAAACCAATTAATGACCAAAGAAATATGACTAAATTTTGGTCGTGTTATAAGATACTGTAAATTAGCTATTAATAGTCGTATATATGCAAAATTTAGTTGTCCTTTGTAGTAAAAAATTTATCATTTGTAGTAGTCATTTATCTTTTTTTGGTAGTTTCATATTCATTATATTAATGCCTACATTAGTAGTTTATATTCATTTCATTTACCTTCATTAACAATTATTATAAGCAACTAATTTAGTCGTATATTCATTTTATTTGTGTTCATTAATAAACATAAAATACTAATTTAGTAGTTTTAGATTGATTTTATTTGTTCATTATAAATCAGCATAAATTAATTAGTATGATTTTGCAACTAAATTAAAAAAAAAACTGGCATATAATGTACATGTTCATCTAATATGAAAAGACAAAATTACATATGTTAATTACAATACTACATAATATCAAGTGCAACTATAAATAATTTTAACCACATAAATTATATTATATAAAATATCAAGTATTAAAATATGAGTTTCCAACTTAAGATTGGTTGGAGTACAATTTACACATGAAATATTGTTTCATCACTTCAAAACATTATCATTGCGTTGCCAAGGCATTGCAGGTGAATTCACCCACTCTGAAGATTTGACCATCAATATCTATGTGTATCTCTTATGCGGGATATTTAATCTACAGGTACCACTAGACCAATTCTATTCTCTCTCTTTAATTTGAATTTTGTCGCTTCGGTGTTGTTGTTCTCCTCTTTCTTCAATTTCTACTTCTTACCATCAATACTGAGTTCCTTTTTTGAAAAAGAAAGAAGATACAATGCAAAGTATAAGACATGAAAGATGATGAACATTGGAATATAATATAAAGTATATTATAAAGGATTTATATGATATATATCTCAACATCAACAATATTGTCAATGCCATTTCCCCCCATAAAAGAAAGAAACTCAAACTAGTTTTCTTCAGTTGGGCAATAATGGCTTTTATGTGTCCAAATGACCTGTATAAGTAAAGCAAATAAAATGTCACCATAGAAAATAACACCTTAATAAAATTAGTATTTGACATTCAAGGAAAGATTAGGCATAATCATGCCAACTAAGTTATATGCTAAAAATATCAAGTTGTATATTGCTTATACAACGTGGGAGTGAAAACAAAAATCCTAGAAAATGTCAAAGCTAAGTCTAGAATAAAATGAAATGAAGTAAAAAGTATACAATAATAGGATAGCCTCGTATACATGTATATAACCGAATAATGTAGAACACTAAGTGAATAAGTCCAGAGCTAGAGGTTTATGATGACAAGAATGCCCAAGTATGATGACCATTTCTTCATATAAGAACTACTATTTGGGTCCATTATCACATATGAATATGCCAACTAGTCTATATGAGATTATTAATTTTTTTCTTATATTTATGGATCACTACAATATAAGTGGATAAATTCCAAAGACAATTCCCTTCCCATTGTGTTCCTCACCCATGGTACAATATATTATCTATGATTTGGATCAAATTTACAACATTGAAATATGTAGCAATCGTTACTAGTAATCCCCCAAAAAGGTTTATTTTGGAATGTAACTTTCAGATTCCAATTTCTATATGATACTTGAATGGAAAATCCACACTGAATTCCAACACCAAACTTCCAATTTGAGGGAACACCTGTGGCCATCCTCAATCACTCAAACTCAAAACATCAGTGATCATTATAATGAAAAGATAAAATAAGAGTAGTTTTGATTTGTTTTGTAGATTTACATGCAAAACACTAATAGTTTCCCATATTTACCATAATTGTAATTTCTAATGTATAACACATTGATTGATTTTTAAAACAAATACTTGATTCAATACAAACAAGAATTTTACATATTACAACAATACCACCAATGTTTTATCCTCGATTACACTAAAAGAAAAAAGGACATTGGTGAGGGTCGAAAAATGTCACCATAAGCTCATTGGTGACGGTCAAAAGAACCGTCGTCACCAAAAATTGAACATCACAAAAGGTGGCGTCACCAAAAGTATAGGTGTTGTAGTGACATTCAAGATCCTTCAACAATAATGGTTTATAATGACAGATAGTGACCATCACCATTTCATATGAGAAATGGTGATGGAACTTAAACTTCATCGCGAAAAACGTGAACGTCACCAAATCTGGTGTCGCCAAAAGTATAAGTGTTGTGGTGACATTCAAGGTTCATCACAAATAATGATTATAATGATACATAGTGACTGTCACCATTTCATATGAACACCATCGATTTATGTTGGTGGACCTTTCATGGTCATCACTATTGATGCATATATATGGTGGCGTTCATTTACTGTCACCATTTCATATTTTGGTGAGGGTCGAAAATGTCACCATCAGCTCGTTGGGGATGGTCAAAAGAGTCTCTGTCAGTAAATATCGATTGTCTCCATTCCATATAAATATCAGGGAATGATGGAATCAAACCGCCAACCTTCTTCTTGTAAATAAGGTGTTGTTCCATTGAGCTAACACCATTTAAAGAATTAGACTTAAAAAAATAGATCTTGAAACTTTATAAATTGTAAATTCTACAGATTTCAATATATTATACAACTTTGTGAAGCCTTGGAAAATATTCTACTAAACAAGAAAAATAGGATCAAATTTTGTACCTAATGGTTATGGAAGTTATGAAAAATGGGTGGAGGGAAAAATAGTCATGTATAAGATACTCAATATTTTCAGTTAAATACTCAATTAGAAGCGAAAGTTTAAAGAAATTGATAGCCTATAAATGACCTACAATTATCAAATTTGAAATATGAAATTACACCAAAGATTGATTTCTCACCTTCTGAATCATGTAAATATGTTGTGATGGCATAAAAATGTGCCTCTAAAAGATTGATTTCCATGCCAAAAATTCAAAAACATTGAGTATATATGATGCATTTATAAATAATGAGCTACATGCTTGAATCCTACTGGCTATGGGGTCTACAAAACTAATTGGGAGTGGTTCTCATTATTAAAAGATGTCAAAATACAATAATCAATAACAATTATCCTGAAACGTAACCAGTAAACATATGTTAAAAATTGTAAGTACAAAGTTTGGCTAATATATGTTACACCAGAAAAATATCAAAGGGGCATTCAGACACTTCCAAATCCACACCAAGCATGAGTATTCAAACATGTAATTGTATGGATACAAGGAAAACACTCTCTACATCTCAATGATAACTATGTACTCCCACAAGTAATTCAACTAGAGAAGGGGTGTGAAGACAAGCACCTCAAAGAAAAAGAAAAAAACTACACATTACAAAAACACACTTCATCCCCCCTCAACCTTTATAGAATAGATCTAGTGGAATAAAAAAAAGATCCATCGAGAATAGGATTAGAGTGGGAAAAATAAAGATGATAAGAAAAAAAAACCAAGAACGAAAATCTACTAATTTGAACACGGTTAAAGTACATTAAACAAAGATGACATCCATAGTACATTAAAGGGACATTGGTCAATTTTCAACTATCCATAGTGCCACCAATCTAATGAACCGCAATAGCATATTTTCCCATTAATGGAGCATCATGTTTAAATATCACACTTTTTCTTGATAACCATTATATTTAACTGACAACCATGCATAGTTCTAGCACATAACTACAAAACATGGACATAAAAGTGAGCATAAATTTGAGAAGCCCAACCCACCTTAATGGAGAAAAAAAGAAATCAAAACTTACGGACAGTGTACCAACTATTTAAATGATAGAAACATGAAATAAAATGTCATGATTCTTCTCATCAAGGACATACAAAATCATATCACCTGCAACGATGAGTTTATAGACATTTTTTCTAAAATGGTGTTAATACACTAACTATAGTTGGTTGGAAAAAATAAGCCAAGGATATATGTAGTTGGTTGGAAAAAATTCATCCTTGAGGAAACCAAGCCTATAATCAAAAACTTAACAATTAGAGAGTACCATTTAGATATGGGTTTTGTCATGTGGTGGACCACTTGCACTTAGCCCAATATTTGAGGAGATAACCAAGAAATTGAGGGTACACACTTTTTTTTTACTTAACTATATTAAATAGATCATCTAACAACTTAAAGAATTTCCTTCATCCAACCCATGTATCTTTACCAATATTTCTTGAACCTTAAAATCATCAAGAAAAGAAGCCAATATGATCATACAAGAAATTTGTTAAGAACCTACCTCATTGGGGGTATAAAGGGGAAACTAGTGCTGCATAAAAAGACCATTATTCTTGAAGAACCATGGAACCCCCACTGTACTCATTTAAGATACTCATGTAGTTGAAATTCCAAGCTGAAAATTCCTTTCCCTTTATGTTCAAAGAGAAATATTCCCTTTACAATTATTTTTTTATGTAGATATGCATCTCATCATTCCATCACATAAGGCGAAAAGGCCACTCCATTGAAATTTCCAATTAATGTTCTTGCATGTGCATACATGCAAATATTATCTCCTCAACCAAGACCTCCAACATGATTAGCACACTAAGGCCATATATTTTCCTAGGGAGACTTGATAGCTTATTGAAGTTGATACAAGATTGTTTTATAGGGGTCATAGGAGACTGAACTGGATCTTTCATTGGAAACTTTCCAAAAAAAAAACTTCCTTCAGGGCTCAGGGAATATTGACCTCTTTTTTTCAAGTTATCCCAATTATTGTTGCCTATTACAGATCTGCACCTACTAGCATTCACCTACCTCATAAATAGATCTATTAGTATGATGAGTTTATTAGAAAAAGAAAACTAAGCTGAAAATAAAGAATTCGAGATTACTCCACATCCCCCCGATCCCCCACCCAATCACATAGAAAAACCAAAACATAAGAAAAACATAAACAACTATGTACCACATATATGTGGTTTTAACTTATAAGTTTGTATATTGAATTTAACTTGAAGGAATATTTAAAAAAACCTTGAGATATTACATATTATGCGTTGAGAAAACCTATTGAACAACTTCTAGACAATATACTACAATCTTTCTTTCAAATTTATTTTTACTACAAAAACAAGGGATATGTAGGGAGACCATAGTTTTGGAAGTTCTACTAAATCTCTACAACATCTTATAGATGTTCCCCTCATTATTTGTTTCTAGAAACCTAATAGTCAAGCATTACCAAAAATGATAGTTTCAACAATTTTAACTATATACTTCTTTGAAGTAAATTTCAAAAATACAGATGTTACCCATTCTAATAGATGGGTGAACAACAAATTTAATAGTATTTTATCTACACTTCAACATTTGTTCTTCTAATTTTTAACAATGAACTCATATAATATTTCCATCACTATAAATTTAGAGATGCTCCCAAGTTTACTAACAATGTAGAGAAACAAGTCTTTTCATGGATATAGGCATTTGATTTGGGCTTCCATATATCAGTGAATGGTTGTGGCATGGTTTATAGTCTCAAGGTTCAAGAAAAATAATATACTTGTTAGCATGTTCAGTTGAAGAGCACTCCTCAATCATACATGTCATGTTGTAGGAAAATAAATTCCATTACTTAAAATAACAAGCTTCTATGTCTCCACAAAAGGAAAAGTATAAAAGTTCTTAAAAACAAAACTACACAAATGTTATAAGCCACAAATCTCTCTGTATATTCAGTTGAAAGAAATGAAATATTTTTAATTCTTGGAATCTCAGTATACTCCGTGTATTTGAGAAGAAAACACAAATAAGACAAATTGTAAACTATGATATTATGCTCTTAAGAAGTGAACCTGCAAAAAAGCAATAAAAAATACATTGAGGGTTTAATTCTCATGGAAAAATACTCAACCAACCATGGGACATCAATGCATCAATAAATAGAGCTATCTCTAATTTTGATCAAATGCTTACAATATGTTGGTTGCATGTAGTGATTTCTCAATAGTTTCTGAGACAACCTTATAAACCATTATTATGGTCTATGGATCTGGGGTGAGAAATAAACCATACTCATTTAAGAAAATTAATGTTCAAATGATGATATCTTCAGCAAGGAAAATTCTCAATAGTTTATGAGACAACCTTATAAACCATTATTATGGTCTACGCATCTGGGGTGAGAAATAAACCATGCTCATTTAAGCAACTTAATGTTCAAATGATGATATTTTCAGCAAGACAAATTTCCTTCTTGTAGAATGTCGAAAAAATATTGTCTCTGTGTGAATATTTTCCTTTCCCTCGGAAAATTATGCTCCTCAAGAATTTGGGTCAACAAATTTGTAAAGAGCATCAAACTGGATGCTTCACTTTAACTAGAAACTAACGTTCACAAGGACAAAACCAAATCAAAATTGTCTTCATGGCAACCAATCAGAATTAGGTTTTACTAAAGGAAACCATGCACAGTTAATATTTCAATTGGGAAAAACTGAGGCAAAAAGAAATTAGTTTTTTTTACTGACCAAAAAATAATTATTTTACATAATTTATTTAATAAAATTATCTATAAGTAAAAAAATCCAAGATGTAGGGTTTGTGCACGGAAGCTCAGTGAGAATATCAACTTGCAATCCTAGATGTAGGGTTTATGCACAAAACCTCAGTGGGGATATCAACTTGAAAAGGTTCTCTGGATGAAAATATCCCCTCTCCATTGTAGCAACCTTGATGTCTCATTTCTTTCAAGCTTTCTACTTAAAATCAATGATTTAATCTCTGTCATTTCAAAAAATACAACAACAAAACCTATTCTCTTTTTGAAATCCTTTATCATATTTTGTTCTACATAAAATATTGGGGGTTTGAAGTAGAGACAACTTAAAATAGAAGTTCAGATACATAAATGTACCAAAATAATATTACCTGTATATGGAGAAACGTAAGAAAATGTTGATTATTTTGAGCTCCTGAGTGATGAAAACTATCTTAATGTGAAACGTTTTTAACGGACTTAAGAGTTGCTAACATACACTTGATCTAGAATTCAAAAATAAACTCAATGTCCACAAAACAATGAAGAAGTTATGTAAGAACTTCAATAGGTTTTAGTATTTTGATAACTCCATGGAATTTTTAGGAGGGAAAATGAAAAAAAAACACTATTTATCAAATTTTTAAATAATAAAAATTAAGGATTTTAAAATCGGAAGTACATTCATAAAATGTGTAAGGGTTTGCAATAAAAATTTCACTAAAGAAACATGATTATGAGTTTCTAGTCTAGTATGGGGTAAATATCAAGTAAAAACTTAAACACTTAAATATTTAATATTTTTAATCTAATGCTGCTATATTTTTTTTTTCTAAGTAAGACTAATTCTATTAAGTGTAAAAAATAATAGTACAAAACTGCCTCAGTGTTTGCTGTGAAAGCCAAACCACTGGGCTTGATAGACAGGCTGGTCATAGAGAGTCTGGATCGCCCAGAATGGGAAACCGATCCTATTAACATCAAAGTCTTGGCCCCCCGTAAAAGGGAAACCGGCCTTAAGTTCATGCATACCAAAGTAACATAGATATAGAAACTGAAAACATCCATCAGCCATTCTGGCTGAGCCTTGAAACCAGAAAGCAAAAAAATCCAACAATATTTAAACAAAGAAACCTGGAGAGTTTTAAAACTGAGCGTGTCGCCCTTCATGAGTTGGAGACATCGATTCCTCGACGATCCTACAAGCATATTCATACTCTCGGCTGTTGTCGTCCATGCCAGTATGACTCTCAACCTTCAAGTCGGTGTCCTCAGCTTCTTGGCACAGCGCAGACGGAGGAGGGATAGTGGAAGACGTTGGGAGGCTCTCTCTGCCGATGGAGCAAGGGGCACGAGGGGGCGAGGGAGAAGCGGGGTGGGCAGGAGCAGGATAAGGGATCTCTTCTTGGAGGGTGACAGTAATTAGAGCAGAAATGATGGACTGGATAGAAGTGCAATCGAAACGAAGCTCAGCATGCTGGGTGGTCTGTCGAATGAAAGTCCCAGTATGAGCACTGTTGGAAGGAACATAATTCGAAGGAGGGATGGTTGGGCCAGCAAGACTAGAGTCAGGGATGCGCCCACGACCTCTTACTATGCCCCTGCGTGGCTGGACAGGCTCTTCACTGGCAGAGGAGGAACCAGAGACTGAGGAGGTCGCAGGGCGATTTAAAGAGGCAAGACCCCGGCTAACTCCTCGTCGACACCGCATCCTCTGTCGAAGACGAGGCATGGAGAAGGGAGCAGGGCAGAGGAGACATGCGGGAAAAGGATCACCGGAGAGCATAGGAGGCCTGAGAGCAGAGTGAAAACGACAGAGGAGAGCCAAATGAGCACTGACAGTAATGTTAGGTCCTTCAAAAATCTTTGCAGAAACGCCTAGAGGAGAATTAACTCTGCAAAAGGGGCTGTTAGAGAAATGATGCCCAGGGAGAGTCTCCAGGCAAGCAAGGAGACTGCACCGGCGACCGGTTGGAGTTTTAACACTGGAATCTACGAAGCCAGGAGGGCATTCACCACGGAGGGGAGTCAGAGAGCTCCCACAACAGCTACAGTCATGCGTGCAAGCCATATTGAGAGCCGAGGTCAGGAGAACCGCCATATGGTATGGCATCGCGGGACAATTAAGAGGGTGATCACCGGCCCGATGTGGCGAATTAATGGCAACATTAAGACTGGTACTGGGAGCCATATGGGCATCCCATGCGAGCTCCTTTGAGAGCTGCGTAGGGACCCAAGTCCCATCAAACCACCTCAACATCCGCATCCGGAATAATGCCGCTATATTTAAAAATCAATCTAATTATTATTATTATTATGTATAAAGACACTATAAATTTAAAATATAAACACTCAAAAAAGAGGTATGGTAAAAAATAAAAATATAAATAAACTAAAGGTATGGTAAATAAATTAAACCTCTTTTTATATTTACTCCATAAACCTCTTTATATTTAAGGAAACTCAAACAAGGGGTTTTATTTAGGTGAATCCTATGTGAAAAATACCATTTTAATACCATGGGCTAAATACTATTGGCCAAATACCATATTTGTAAAATATGTATGGATAATAAATAAATATAAAAAGGTATAAATAATTATGGTAAACAAATAAAATTATATCAAATAGGATTAGAAATGAAGATCTAATTATAAACCAAGCCTATGGGCCAAATTCCATGGTAAATAATAGAGGTATGGTAAATAAATAAAATATAAATAAACCATGATAAATAATTAAAACATCTTTTTATATTTAATTCCATAATCCTCTTTATATTTACGAACACTCAAAAAATGTTTTATTTAGGTGAAGCCTATGAACCAAATACCATTGGCCAAATTATTATTAATACCATGAAAAAAAAAAACATTATTAATATCAATATTAAAAGATTAATAATATTATTATTATTAATTCTAATATTCACATTAATATATTATAATATTAATATTATTAAATTTAATAAATTTAGATTAATAAAATATTAAATTTGTTATATTATAATATATAGTAATATATGATGATATCTATTAACTCTATATATATATGAGAAAGAAGAACAAATACATAGAGTGATAGAGGTGGAGAGATATGGGGAGTCGCAAGGAAGAGATGGAGATAAAATGAAGGGGAGGGGAGAGAGTGACACAAATATGGAAGGGGGCGAGAGAGAAGGGGAGAGGGAGGGATATAGTGAGAGGATTGGAGGGTAGAGAGAGAGAGAGAGAGAGAGAGAGAGAGAGAGAGAGAGAGAGAGAGGAAGAGGGAGGGAGGTAGGAGAGAAAGGGAGAGAGAGGAAGGACAAGAGAGATGAATTGAGAGAGAGGAACCAGTATCATAGAAGAAAGAAGATATCACAAGATTAATCTATAGGGAGATGGGAGATAGGGGCACCCTACCTACCTAAGTAAATTTCTAAACCAAATGTAGTGTAATCGTTTTTAATGGTGGTCCATTATACGAGGCGAGGATTTTACGAGGAGGCACTCGATTTTTAATGTGATATGCAAAAAACAAGTACCAGACCTAACCATTTCACATTCACCAATGTTCTCTTTGCATGTACTTATTTAGTAGATTTGGAACATGGAAAAGGATCTTGTTTTGTCATCACCTCCCACGAGGATTCACCAGTTGTGAGAACACAAAACTTGTGGTTGTGTCTTCTAAATCATCATCACTTCCATCAACACCTCATCCAAAAATGCTAGTATAAAAAGTCTCAGGCTCTGGGAAGCAAAAAGTAACATAATGCATGTGCCCTCAATCTCTTCTGCATACTTGTATCTCTCCTCCCAAACCAAAGCCACTAGTGTTGTGTGTTCACTTTTCCCTAAATCTTGTGCAAACATCCTGAGGTAAGGAACTGTTACACCAAGGTATGGATCACTATGTGTCATATCCATTGAAGGAGAACACGTTCCAAACAACAAGTAAATTATTGTAACTATCCCTCCGTGGGATGTTGATAACCCCTGAATTTGACATTCTCATTAATGAAATATATAAATTAAGAAATTTCATATAAGCCTGTAATATTCCCAATTAGCCATGAGCTAGTTGGAATATTAACTTTTTCTTTTGCTTCTTAATTTGTTGAATAAGAGGGTATGGAGACCCATAAATCTCTTTAGTAAGAATAAAATCACTGCTAATGTGAAAGGATATCAATTTAGTGGTTTGATAAAGCACCCTTATGTGTGAAAAGGGGCCGGAGCACATAGACTGGGTCAACTTTGACTAAATCAACAACATTATCATGGAGGAGTGGCATTCATTATGGGACATTGAAATTGGAGAAATTTTGAATAACTGATATATTATTCACTGATATTCGCCTGATCACACACTATTTTAAATTCATGCACAATACATAATCTCATCTACCATTGATCGTTAATTGCAGAAATAAAAACAATCGCATGCGCACATTAAAACCATAAAACAATCACATATATGAACATAGTATTTTATGGGAAATATTAAAGCTGAAAACCCTCAACTATCTGTATATTATATGTCATAGAGAACATATAACAATCATTATATAAAGCTCCTCACAAGGTCTCAGTATAATCTCCAATTGCTACACACTAATCAAGCCCCAATCTAGCAAATCTCATGCTCCAATATCTGCCACCTGATAGCCTGCCTCTACTACGCAATCCCTGCTGAAGAATGGCTCTGAATGAACTTGAATTGGTCCAGCCTATACTACGCAATCCTCATTGGAATCTCCAATCACTGTGTGTTGCAAATCATGCAACAGTATAGTCACAATTGATAGTCACACTGCTCTTTCACCTACCTCTTCACTGGTCTCCACTAAAACTATCCATGCACTATAGTTAACTGATGTATTCTTTAGTTGATTAATCAGTTAATAATTAGTGAATTAATTAATAATTAATTCACACCACTCTCACTAGTATATCAATCAATTAGACTAGATAAAACTAGCTCAACTATGTTTAACTCAGTTAAACTGAACACAACTCCATCAACTAGCTCAATAACTCCACCAAACTCTGTCACATGAGTTTAACTGAAGTATCCATGCAATAGCTCCACTTAACCCTCAAGAATAACGTAATTCCTTCTGTCATCTCCTGTGCCACATCTGTGCACTTAACTGAAGTGCTCCAAGAGAATAAGATAATGTTTATAGTCCAAATATTATTAAGAGCTAATAATATTCGACATATCTATTTTTAGACTAGCAATCTAAAAATAGATTCCGCCCAATATGTCTAAAAATATAAGTCCATCTATTTTTCCAACTTGACCAACCATCCACAAATAGCATCCTTCAACTCATAGAATCATGATCGACATGTCTAAAAATAGACTTTGTTCCAAAAATAGCCTGCGGGCCCACTTAGTGAAGACAACTTCTTTCCACTAAGCTCATCATCTTGTTGCAATCTCAACACTCCCTCTCAACAAGATAAGGATTATCTGCCACCCCTAGCCTGCCTATGTGGTATTCAAATTTGCTCCTGGTGAGCGCCTTCGTCAAGATATCAACATCCTAATCCTCTATGGGAATGTATGAAAGTAACATGATCTTCCGCTGCACACAATCTCTGATATGATGATACCGGATGTCAATGTGTTTATATCTATCATGAAATACTAGATTAACCGAGATTTTGATGCAACTCTGATTATCACAATATATCACAGTAGGATCTAAGTGTGAACCGAACAACCCGGCCAGGATCTTCCTCATCCATATAGCCTCGCAATTAGCCAAACTTGCTGCCATATACTCGGCCTCTGCTGAACTGAGTGCCATGGATCTCTGCTTCCTATTGTACCAAGAAACTACTGTCGACCTGATACTAAAAATCCCTCCAGATGTGCTCTTTTTGTCCGTTGGGCTCCCTACCCAATATGCATCCGTGAAGCCACATAGCCTCACCTCATCTGACTTTCTGTACCATAATCCATATCCCGATGTGCCTCTAAGATATCTCAATACATGCTTGCCTGCCTTCCAAAAGAGCTTGGTAGGCTTAACCATAGCTTGTGAAAGCTGGTTAACAGCATAGCATATGTCGGGTCGTGTATTGACCAGATACATAAGCGACCCCACCAACTGTCGATAAACAGTGGCATCCACTACCTCCGCCGAAGTAGCATCCTCCTTCCTCCAACCACCAGAAAGAGGAGTATCAACAGGCTTGCAGCCATGCATGTTGAACTTCTCCAGTATCTCCCGGGCATACTTACCCTGAGAAACAAACAGTCCATCACTGCGCTGCCAAATTTCCAATCCCAGGAAATAATGAAGGAGGCCCAAGTCCTTCATCTCAAACTCTTTTTCAAGATCATCCTTGCATGGAGTATCAACAGCTCATCACCTGTCAAAATAAAATCATCTACATAAAGTACAATGATCAGCAACTTACCCTCCACCACAATCTGGTATAGTTTAGGATCCGCCTCACTCTTGGAGAATCCAAGTCCGGTGAAATAACTGTCTATCCGTGTGTACCAAGCACGAGGTGCTTGTTTCAACCCATACAACTCTCTCTTGAGCCTGCACACATGCGACTCGCTGCTGAAGATCTCGAAACCTTCAGGCTGCTCTATGTACACCTCCTCCTCAATGACTCCATTGAGGAACACAGTCTTCACATCCATCTGATGAATGTGCCACCCCATCTGCGCTGAGAGAGAAAGAATCGTCCGTATGGAAGAATACCTTGCAACAGGTGCAAAGGTCTCCTCATAATCGATCCCCTCAATCTGTGAGAAGCCTCGGGCAACAAATCTTGCCTTGTACTTCTCCACACTCTCGTCAGCTGCTTGCTTCACTTTGTAGATCCATCTCGAACCCACCGCTAATTTCCCTTCCGACCTTGGGACAATCTCCCATGCACTGTTTCTGACAATCGAATCATACTCTTCGGCCATGGCATCCACCCATGCGGGATCCTCCACAGCTTCCTCGAAAGAGGATGGCTCTGTCACGATACACTTGCTCATAAGAGCCATGTATCCAGTGTACCGATCAGGTGATTGTCTCTGTCTGCGCTGTGATGTAGGTGCTCCTACAATCCTCTCTGCATCTTGAGCCAGTCTCTTAGCGTCTGTAGTGTGCTTCTGCCCTTTGATGGTTGGCACTGCATGAGTGGTCTCTTCCACTCCATGAACCTCCTCTTGTGGATGATCCACATCCTGAGGCTCATCCTTAGGAACTAACAACTCCTAATCTGCATGCAAGTGTGGCTCCCTCTTAAGCGAACACTTCATGGCTTTCTCCTCCTAAAATTTGATATCCCGTTGCACAACAGTCTTGTGACTGTCTGGAAAATACACACGATAGTTGTGGGGTGTATCAGTGTACCCCACAAATATCCCAACCTCTGTAGTTGGCTCTAGATTCTTCTTGGCATCCTTAGTCACATGAATGTAAACAGGTGAACCAAAAATCCTCAAATGGGAAATATCAAGCTTCTTACTAGAAAACGCCTCCTCGGGTGTACTCATGCCAAGTATCCTGTGAGGACAATGGTTCTGCACATATATTGCAGTATTGCATGCCTCAGCCCACAAGTGTATGGGAAGGCCCTGATCATGCAACATCGCCCGTGCAGCACCCACAATCGTTCTTTTCTTCCACTCAGCAACCCCATTCTGTTGTGGGTTATGAGGCGCTATGAGCTCTCTTTGAATTCCTTCTGCGCTGCAAAAGTCCTTGAATTCGCCAGAGATGAATTCACCACCATTGTCGCTCCTAAGAGCCTTCACCTGCTTCCCCGATTCTTTCTCAACTAGTGCCTTGAAATCACAGAACTTTGAGTATGTCTCGCTCTTCTTCTGCATGAAGAAGATCCAGCACTTCTAAAAAAAATCATCAACAAATATCACATAGTAATTGTGCTTTGCTGTTGAATCTACTGAGAAAAGTCCACACACGTCTATGTGAATTCTCTCAAGGATCATCATGGCGTGACTATCCTTCTTGTGAAAGGTGGCTTTCACAAATTTTCCCAAGGTACATCCCTTGCACTGATCTGACTGTGCAAGAGTGCCCTTAGGAAGCCCATCATCCCAGCTCACCACTCCTTCTTCCTTGCCTGCCATTGCTGCGCAACCATCTACCTACAATTGATAAAGGTTATTAACTCAAATCCCTATCCTCCGGGTCTCACCAGTTGCCTTACTGCGTAGGAAATCCTTTCCTTCACTAAAGACAACATCATATCCCTTGTCTTCCAACATGGCCACTGAGATAAGATTCTTCTTTAATCCTGGAACATGCATCACTTCCTTCAATACGAAGGGTTTACCAGACTCCCTCTCAAAGGAAATGGTACCGATACCAGTCGCACTGTATCTACCATCATCGCCCATCTCAATGTGCACTCCAAGATCTTTCTCATCCAGATTAGTAAACAAATTTTTATCTCCAGTCATATGAAAATATGCACCACTGTCAAGAAACCACACTGAACCCATCATAATTGAGACCAAGCATGCGATCAGTGAAAAATCCAGCTCAAACTATGAGGCTAAGGCCTCTCCAGCTTCAGATCCAGCAACCTGCTTATTTTTCTTCTTCTGTGGACAATTAGTGGCGTAATGTCCGTATTGGTGATAGTGAAAGCACTTCACCTTGGACATGTCCTACTTCTTTCCTTTTGCACTGGATTGAGAAGCATTATTCTTGATCTTCCCTTTCCTTGCTTTGGTAGCAAAAGCGCAATTTTCTTCATCAGAGTTCTTTGATGAAGATCTGTCCCTGGTACTTTGCCTTATCTCCTCTTGCACAAGATCCGACCAAAGTCGCTCCCATCCTGGCAATTTCTCCCGACCATCGACAGAGTCCTGGTAGGAATGCCAACTCTTCAGAAGCCCAAGGAGAACCAAGTTCACCAATTCCTTGTCATCTATAGTCACCCCCACACTTCCCAGCTCATCCCTGCATTGGATGAACTTCGTGAGGTACTTGGGCATACTATTGCCTTTCTCCATTTTTATGTTCCTGAGTTTATCCTTGAGCACCAACTTCCTCTGGTCACTCTTGATTTGGAATAAGTCTGTCAAAACTTTCCACATCAAGAATGGAGAAGCCTTACCATGAAGGCTGGACACTATGTGATTCTTTACACCTTCCAAAAAAATTCTTCAACACTTTGCTATCTTCTTTTGCCATGCGTCAAGTGCGGCAGCATCACTAGAAGCAAGTTTTGGAATTTCTGCATCTATGAACTCCTTCAACCCATTGTCATCCAGCACCGCCTCCATCCTATCCTTCAATGCAATATAATTCAAGCTACCCTCAAGGGCATAATCCAATCGCAATCTGTTGAAAGACATCTCAACTTTGACACCAAGAAAACACTGCTGCAAATTCGAATTCCACCAGCTCAAAACTCAATCGCTTCAATGTTTTGCAATTGCTCCAATGATCAATATCGCTCTGATACCATGTAGAAATTTTGAATAAATGATATATTATTCACCGATATTATCCTGATCACACGCTATTTTAACTTCATGCACAATATAGAATCTCATCTACCATTGATCATTAATTGCGGAAATAAAAACAATCGCATGCGCACATTAAAACCATAAAACAATCACACATATGAACACAGTATTTTATGGGAAAGCTTAAAAATAAAAACCCACAACTATCTGTATATTATATGTCATAAATATCATGTAAAAATCATTATACAGAGCTCCTCACAAGCTCTCAGTATAATCTCCAATTGCTACACACTAATCAAGCCTCGATCTAGCAAATCTCATGCTCCAATCTCTGCCACCTGATAGCCTGCCTCTGCTGCACAATCCCTACTGAAGAATGGCTCTGAATGAACTCAAAATGGTCCATCCTGTATTACACAATCCTCATTGGCATCTCCAATCACTGTGTGTTGCAAATCATGCAACAGTATAGTCACAACTGATAGTCACACTGCTCTTTCACCTACCTCTTCACTGGTCTCCACTGAAACTGTCCATGCACTGTAGTTAACTTATGTATTCTTTAGTTGATTAATGAGTTAATAATTATTGAATTAATTAATAATTAATTCACACCACTCTCACTAGTATATCAATCAGTTAGACTAGATACAACTAGCTCAACTATGTTTAACTCAGTTAAACTGAACACAACTCCATCAACTAGCTCAATAACTACACCAAACTCTGTCACATGAGTTTAACTGAAGTATCCATGCAATAGCTCCACTTAACCCTCAAGAATAACGTAATTCCTTCTGTCATCTCCTGTGCCACATCTGTGCACTTAACTGAAGTGCTCCAAGAGAATAAGATAATGTTTATAGTCCAAATATTATTAAGAGCTAATAATATTCGACATATCTATTTTTAGACTAGCAATCTAAAAACAGATTCCGCCCAATATGTCTAAAAATAGAAGTCCATCTATTTTTCCAACTTGACCAACCATCCACAAATAGCATCCTGCAACTCATAGAATATGATCGACATGTCTAAAAATAGACATAGTCTAAAAATAGACTTTGCGCCAAAAATAGCCTGCGAGCCCACTTAGTGAAGGCAACTTCTTTCCACTAAGCTCATCATCTTGTTGCAATCTCAAGAGAAATTTTGGAGGGAGACTCCATGCATGGAAGTAGTGCCTTTAATGAGTGGGGCCAAGGGTGAGGAAGCTCACCACTTATATAAGGAAGAGGATGGTAGCCATAGATGATCATGTTTATGTATTTGATATTTCATATTTATGGTCTGTTTAGATTTGTTGCTCTCTTCAGCTATTTAGATAAGATTGCAGTGCTATTTAGCACAGGGTGTTATCGAGTGAGAATCCCACCTCTATCCTTGAGTGACCTCTAAGGAAGATTATTTTCACTACATTCCACATTCAGGCATCAAGCCAAAGCTTCTGTCTTGTGGTACAACGTAGTTTCTGTTGAGAGAAGTGCTGAGTTGTAGGTTACAGCATTGGAGAATACATTCGGGTGATTTTTGATCTATTTTTCAGTGGAGGAAGGTTTCTTTCCATTGGGAGGCTAGAGAGGAAGGCCCTTGAGCCTTATTGCAGCATTTGGCTTAAGGCCACACTATCATTTTCCCCTATAGCACAGTTTCTGTCTTGGACTGCATTATTTTAGGGAGGAGTTGCAGGGGTGGTTTCAGTACACCATTTGGAGAGGAGGTTTTCTAATGAAGGGTTCAGCCTTTCACCTCGAGGATCCATTGGAGGAGGCTACATTATTTTCCATATCATAGTAGCCACACCTTTTTGGTTTTATTATTGCAGTGAATCTTCAGCCCTAGGGCTTTGATTCATATATTGTATATTGGTGTATTTCTGAAAACCCTCTTGTATTTATTGTTGAAGGTTGTATAGAGCCTGGATCTTCATTATTTGTATCTTTTGAGGCATATATACGCCATTTATCCTTTGTGTATTCATTTTCTATAGCATTTCTTCTATGATTGTGCTGTAGCAGTGTCTCCGGAATTTTGATATAGTAGCGGCACCTCATTCTTGAGGTATTTATTTATTGAAGGCTTGTTGTATCTTGTTTTATGGTTTGTGGCCCATTATATTATACATGTTTTTTGTTGTTATGCTGTATAAAGAAGCTCCATATTGGTCTCATTCTTTGATGTGATGTTTACACTGCTCACTGCTATTTCCAACATTTTGTTCTATATTCCTACTTTTCCCATTTGGGAATACTACAGTGGTATTAGGGCATAATCTTGGCTCAACCTATGCATCTTAAGCCAATATGTCATCAAAAGAAGGATATCCTCTCTGTTGGGTATGTTTTATATTATTTCCACGACTAGCCCCACGCGGTGTACGTTGCGTCGGGCACAGCAGGGGGTCACAAGGGAGGAGGCAACCCCCACTGTTGGGGTTCGGGGTAGCGCCTCGACGAAAATTATTTTGGTGTGTGGACCCACTCATAGGCATACCCACCCATGTTTTGTGCATGAGTTTGCACATGATTTTGGGGTACGATGGTTTTCGTCCCCTGGTATTTTGTAGATCCGTTCAAGGGAACTACGGTTATGTTCTAATCCAGGGTTAATGGATTGGGGTTTATGTATGCTTCGGCATGTATATATATGTGTTGTAACACTAAAAGGAATATAATGAAAAATCAAGCTGGTCATCTGTGTTTATCTGTTTTATGTTTTATGCTCTCGCTATTGTTTATTTTCTGTTATAAGATTCATGTGTAGATAATTTATGTTCAGGGTTAAAACCTACATTTGGTATCAGAGTTGTTTCGGCTTCAAGGGGACGCCTTTGCTGCTGAGGGTTTTTTGCTCGGGCCTGAGGTAGACCCTGTTCAGTGGGAGATCTGCGGGATTGATTCTTGCGGTGAAAGAAGATGGCGAGCAGCGGAAAGATAGAGATCGAGAAATTTAATGGTCAGAGTTTTGAGTTGTGGAAGCTCAAGATGGAGGATCTGCTGGTGGATAAAGATCAGTGGATCGCGGTAGATCCAGGTACTAAACCAACGGCAATGTCAGATGAAGACTGGAAGAAATTGGATCGGAAGGCTAAGAGCACAATACGGTTGTGTGTCTCAGATTCAGTATTGTTGAATGTATCTGGGGAAGCTACGACGAAGACCTTGTGGGAAAAACTTGGGACTTTGTACCAATCTAAGTCTCTCGTGAATAAGTTGTTTCTGCGGAAAAAGCTGTATAACCTGAGGATGAAGGATGGAGACTCGGTGACAGAGCATCTAAACGCCTTCAATACTGTGGTAAGTCAACTGTCATCTGTTGATATTAAAATCTCAGATGAAGATAAGTGCATCAGTTTGTTGTGTTCTCTACCAGACTCGTGGGACAGTCTGGTTATTACAATAGGTAGCAATACAACTACCTTGAATTTTGATGACATTGTCTCAGCCTTGCTGTCGGAGGAAATGAGATGGAGAAATATGGAGGGCCAGAATGGAGATGCCTTATCTGTACGAGGAAGGTCCCAAAACAGAAACAAGAACAACGTTTCGAGTGGGAGATCCAAATCTAGAGGGAGATCTAAATCTCTTGGAAAGTTTGTAAAGGTATGCTAGAAATGCGGAAAGGAAGGACACTACAAAAAGGACTGCAACTCTAAAGCTCCTGAGAAAGGAAAGGGATCTAATGATTCTCCTTCTGCAGAGGTAAAAACCACCTCGGATGAAGGTGGGGATCTATATTTGGCTTCTTCTTCAAATACACATGTATATCATGAGTCATGGTTGATTGACTCAGGTGCATCCTTTCACTTCACTCCCCATCAGGAGTGGTTCTGCGAGTATGAGAAGTATGATGGTGGTGATGTCTTCCTAGGGGATGATAGGAAGGTCAGAATCATTGAACGTGGAAAGGTCAAGCTGAAGCTGAAAGGTGGAAGGATTGGAACACTTCCTGGTGTTCTGCATATTCCTGCATTTGCTAGAAATCTGATTTCTGTAAGCAAGATGGATGATGCAGGTGTAAAAACAGTGTTCGAGAAAGATGCTTGCAAGATGGTTCGGGGAGCACTGGTATTAATGCGGGGATTTTGGACTGGAACTCTGTACAAGCTACAAGGTAGCACTATTATTTATGGGTGTAACAGTTCTGTGGTTCCTGAAAGAGGAGCAGAAAGCCTATCTGTCTCTGGAGAAAAGACCATGCTATGGCATCAAAGGCTTGGACATATTGGAGAGAAGGGCCTTCAGATACTGCATAGAAATGGTATGGTAGAAGGTATGTCTAATTTCTCTCTGGATTTCGATTTCTGTGAACATTGTGTATATGGGAAGCAAAATCGGGTGAGTTTTCCTTCTGGTGCTAAGAGGGCGAACAAGATATTAGAACTTGTGCACAGTGATGTGTTTGGGCCTGTGTCAGTTCCATCACTGGGAAATTTTGTGTACTATGTTTCATTCATAGATGACTTCTCAAGGAATACATGGATATATTTCTTAAGGAAGAAATCTGAAGTCTTTGACAAATTTAAAGAATTTAAGGCTTTGGTGGAAAACCAGACAGAGAAGAAGATAAAGGCATTGAGGACAGATAATGGTGGGGAGTTCTGCAAGAAGGAATTTGAAGAGTTTTGTAAGAAGTGTGGTATAGCATGGAAAAAGACTACTCCATACACACCTCAGCAAAATGGAGTTGTAGAAAGAATGAATAGAACACTGATGGAAAAGGCAAGAAGCATGCTCAGTGGTACCGGGTTAGGACAAGAATTCTGGGCAGAGGCAGTGGAGACTGCATGTTACTTAGTTAACAGATCACCTTCATCGGCGTTGGAGGATAAGACCCCACATGAGGTATGGACTGGTAAGAAACCCTCTCTTTCACATCTAAGGGTATTTGGATGTGATGCATATGTACATGTTCCAAAGGAGAAAGGGACCAAGTTGGATAATAAATCTGAAAGGTGCATCTTTATTGGGTATAAGGATGGTTTAAAGGGTTACAAGCTTTGGAACCCAGAAACAAGGAAGGTTGTGTACAGTCGAGATGTGGTGTTTAGAGAAGTGAAAGATGTTGTTAAACATGAAGTCCTACAAAAGGAACCTGAGAAGATAGAGTTTGAGCTAAAGGAGGATGAATCAGACTCTACAACAGAAGAAGACTCAGAAGATGATGAGCCACAAACTCCAGCTTTAAGAAGATCAGTTCGGGAAAGAAGGCAACCAGAAAGGTATAGTCCATCTTCTTTCTATTCAGGTTTTGCCTTAACTATAACTGATGATGATCCCAGAACTGTCAGGGAGGCAGTAGATTCCAAGGATGGAAAACTCTGGAAGGAGGCCATGGTTGATGAAATGGCATCCTTGCACAAAAATGAGGCATGGGATCTGGTGGAGTTGCCGGCTGGAAGGAAGCCCATCGGGAGCAAAGGGGTGTTTAAGAAGAAGATGAATGTAGAAGGCAAGGTGGAGAAATACAAAGCTCGGTTGGTAGCAAAAGGTTATTCCCAAGTGTCGGGAATTGATTTTGGTGATATTTTCTCTCTTGTTGCCAAAGTTACTTCTATTAGATTACTTTTATCTGTTGCTGCTGCATTTGATTTTGAGATAGAACAGATGGATGTGAAGACAACATTTCTTCATAGGGATCTAGAAGAGGAGATCTACATGAAGCAACCTGAAGGCTTTATGGTGAAGGGTAAGAAAGAACTGGTATGCAGGTTGAAGAAGTCTCTGTATGGGTTAAAACAGTCACCAAGGATGTGGTATCAGAAATTTGATACCTATATACGGGGACTTGGCTTCACCAGAAGCAAGGAGGATCACTGTGTTTATTTTAAATTAATTGGTTACCGTGTTATTTATTTGGTCTTGTATGTGGATGATATGTTGTTGATTGGAAATGACAAAGAAATTATCCAAGATTTGAAGACCCAACTGTTCTCCAAATTCGACATGAAGGATCTTGGTGCTGCAAACTATATTTTGGGCATGGAAATTAAGAGAGATCGGGCAAAGAGGAAGCTCTGGTTAAACCAGAGGAAGTATGTCGAGACTATATTACAGAGGTTCAATATGCAGGATAGTAAACCGGTGAATGTTCCTATTCCTGTAGGTGTAAAGCTATCTGCTGAACAGTGTCCCAAGACACAAGAAGAAGAGGAGGATATGTCCCGTGTTCCATATGCAAGTGCAGTGGGTAGCCTGATGTATGCAATGGTCTATACTAGACCAAACATTGCACATGTAGTGGGAGTATTGAGCAGGTTTATGTCAAACCCAGGGAAGGAGCATTGGACAGTAGTGAAGCGGGTTTTCAGATATTTATGTGGCACTAGTGATTATGACTTGTGCTACCAGGGAAGACCAGGATTGGAAAGAATGTTGGACATTCATGGTTTTGTTGATGCAGACTGGGCTAGAGATCTGGACCAAAGAAGATCTACAAGTGGGTATGTGTTTAACCTATTTGGAGGCACAGCCAGTTGGATGAGTAAAAGACAGTCTGTAGTGGCTCTTTCAACTACAGAGATAGAATACCTAGCAGCCACTCATGCAAGCAAGGAAGCAGTTTGGTTGCAAAGATTATGTTCAAGTATGGGGTTGGTACAACAAGCTATAAGGATAGACTATGATAGCCAAAGTGAAATTTTCTTGGCTAAGAACCCTGCTTACCATTCAAATACAAAGCACATTGATGTTCAATATCACTTTGTTAGAGATATGGTTGAGGCTAAAAGGGTGTTTTTGGTAAAGGTGGACACTTTGAAGAATTTTGCAGATGCATTGACGAAGTTTGTGAGCACTCAAAAGTTCTCTTGGTGTAGAGAAACAATGGGTGTTGAAGAATTGGCCCAATGACTAAGCTCTCCTGTGGCCCCCCTGTGGAAAGAAAACAACAAGTGGGAGAATGTTGGGTATGTGTTATATTCTTTCCACGACTAGCCCCACGCATTGTACGTTGCGCCGGGCGCAGTAGGGGGGTCACAAGGGAGGAGGCAGCCCCCACTATTGGGGTCCGAGGCAGCGCCCCGGCGAAATTTTTTTTGGTGTGCGAACCCACTCATAGGCGGACCCACCCATGTTTTGTGCATGACTTTGCACATGGTTTTGGGGTACGATGGTTTTCGTCCCCTGGTATTTTGTAGATTCCATCAGGGGAAATACGGTTATGTTCTAATCCAGGGTTAATTGATTGGGGTTTATGTATGCTTCAGCATGTATATATATGTGTTATAACACTAAAAGGAATATAATGAAAAATCAAGCTGGTCGTCCCGATTTGGGATCCAGGGGAAAATCTCTGTGTTTATCTATTTTATGTTTTATGCTCTTGCTATTGTTTATTTTCTGTTATAAGATTTGTGTGTAGATAATTTCTGTTTAGGGTTAAAACCTACACTCTCATAGAAGAAGAGGTATCTCAGAAGAAGAAACCGGAAGTATGACTATACAGATGATAAAGAAGACAAGGGTAAAACCCCTTTATCAGGAGAAGAGGATGAGAAGGAGTTTCCTAAGCTTCTTCTTCGAACTATGCAAGACATTGCTATAGAAATAAAGTAGATGAGGATGAATAGACATAAGGAATCCCCTAAAGGGTTGATCCAGGTGGATATCGGTGGCCACCCACCTATTCCATTTGGACCACACCATCAATTCTTGCAGCTTTTCACATTCAACAACACTTACTATTTTTAGTAGGTTTTCGGGTCCTACACTCTCGGAGCCATTTTGGGGCCTTAATGATCTAGGTGGATATTGGTGGCCACCCATATATTCCATTTGAATCTCCACCATCAGTTCGTTCAGTTTTTAAGTTGCAGCACAACTTACTATTTTTAGCAGTTTTTCGGGTCCTGAACTTCCGGAGCCATTTTGAGGCCCTAAACGACGTTTTTTGGGAAAACCCTGAGAAACATGGGTCCATGGATTAATTTTTATCACATATAAAGTTGTACTCCTTGGATAGATCTTTATAATGAGCTATTGAGTGCATCAAACAGAGATCGGATGCCAAAGTTACGTCCCCAAGAAGTTGAAACACCAACTTACCCAAACGGGGGCCCACAGTTTTGGTGCTTCATCTCCTAGAGTTAGGTTTTTGGACTTTTCAATTTTTCCATTATTTCTCAATAATAAATAGGCCCTCGAGCCTCATTGTAACACATTTCAGATGTCTTTAGCCACCACATCTCTTCTGGGAGATTCGCTATCAGCACCCTAGCTATTTTATTTCCATTATGTCTGTAAGCATAATTCTGTTATTTGATATTAATGAAATGATGCAATATTTCTACTGCATCTCTATGTTTATGGTTATTTCTATATACTGTTGCGTTCCTACATAAATCCGGATCAGTGGTATCAGATAGGTCTACTCTTTCTTTGTTTTTCGTTGCATGTCCCCAACGCGGTCAGGGTATAAGGAGTTAGGGCTCGATCTGGTTGAACCCTTGCAAGATCAGCCTCGCAAACCCCGACGACCTCCCATGGTGGAAGAAAAGAAAGATGAGGGAGTAGGAGATCCTATCAAAATATTGTTTGAGGAGGCCCTCGAGAAACAAAGGAACATGATGATGGATAACTTTGCTCAGATCCTTCAACGATTGCCCACCTACGACGCATCTGCATCCAACAGCCACTCTGGAGGCACCACTCCCTTCAAGGTACAGGTAAACTTTGATATTCCTGTATTTGAAGGCCAAATAGATGCAGACATGGTAGATAGATGGTTGAATTTTCTGGAAGGGTATTTCTCGGTCCATGATTTCTCTGATCGAGAAAAGATTATTTTTGCACTCCTCAAAGCCGCCCCCCATGTCAAAGACTGGTGGGAAACCTATCGTGAGCAAGAGGACGAAGGGGAACCCTCTCTGTTCTCGGGAACACCCACTTGGAATTCATTCCGAGACGGCATCAAGGAACAATATTACCCCATGGGGAGTTATGAGGAAAAATACATCCAATGAACCATGCTGCGGCAACAAAGGGATCAAGATGTGCATGAACTGACGAATTCGTTCCATACCCTGTGCACAAAGTTGGGTATTAAAGATTCAGAGAGAAATTTGGTGCTCAAGTACCACGGCTATCTACACAAACAAATTTAGGAGGAAATGGAGTTCCTCTACATTACATCGCTTGGCACGGCATATCGCTATGCCACCAAGATCGAGCAGAAATTTAAGCAAAAGAAGCGAGACTTTGGATCTGTGAATCCAAAAGGTGCCCTCGAACCGAAGAACAAGGGGCAAGGCCAAAGCGGTGCTACTCAGAACAACAATACAAATCAAAAGAAGGACTCAGGAAAGTGGTGTGAATTTCATAACAGCCCCACTCACAGCACAAACGAGTGTCGGGCCAAACAGTCATTGGTGGCCGAACTAAAGGCACCCGAATCAGATGCATTTTCTGATCCTGATTCAGAACCAGACAAAGGCAATGAAAAAGGGAAGAAGATCATTGATGCCAATCCCAGTGCCATTTTTGCCACCACCAAGATCCAGAAAGAGGACCTAGAGGATCTAGAGGAGGGGGAGCGCCTCTTCCATTTGAAAATGTGGGTGAAGGCTTCTCTACTGTAATTCCTTGTCGATAGCAGAAGCCAAAAGAATCTCGTTTCAGTAGAGGTCATGAAGCGGCTCAACCTACCGACCATAGCACACCCATAGCCATATACCATCGGCAGGCTTCACCCAGGGAGAGATATCCGCATCTGCCAACAATGTCGCCTTCCGTACAAAATCAAGCCATTCACGGATGAGGTATTATGTGATGTTTCTCCTCTTAATGTAGCTGATGTATTATTAGGCCAACCATACTTGTGGAGGCGACATGCTGTGTATGAGTCTATGCCTCATGTTGTTATTATTACTTTGGGAAATAACTTGTACAGGATACCAAAGGTAGTACTGCCTCCTATCATCTCTTTGACTACTGCAAAACAACGCAGTAAGATTTTTTACCAAACGAGAAAATTCATTTTCCCTACAACTTGATCACAGGGAAAGAAGAATATTGTGGCCACAACCTCGAAACAGGGCTCCCCTGCACGACTACAACATATGGACAAATTCATGGAGGAATACAAGGACATTTTCTCCTCACTCACAGAGGTTCCTCTACACTGTCAGGACAAGTAATCCATTGATCTAACCCCCAACGCACCGTTGCCTGATGTTACCATACCTCCTGAAAATACACATACAGAATCCACACATGTACTGTCTAAGGTTGATAAAGAAACCAAATTTACTAAATGCATCCAGCATGTCTTCCCATAGGTCCATGACATCTTCAACAAATATAATACCCAGTTCAACAGAATTTGCTTCATCTCAGGGAGGATCTCAATGCAATGGGGACCATTTATTTCTAAGGAGGGAGGAATTATCCAGGTGGATATCGGTGGCCACCCACCTATTCCATTTGGACCCACAACATTAATTCTTGTAGCTTTTCACATTCAACACCACTTACTATTTTTAGCAAGTTTTCGGGTCCTGCACTCCCGGAGCCATTTTTGGGGCCCTAATGATCTAGGTGGATATTGGTGGCCACCCACCTATTCCATTTGAACCCCCACCATCAGTTCATTCAGTTTTTAAGTTGCAGCACAACTTACTATTTTTAGCAGTTTTTCGGGTCCTGAACTTCCAGAGCCGTTTTGAGGCCCTAAACAACATTTTTAGGGAAAACTGAAACTTGTACTCCTTGGATAGATATTTCTAATGAGCTATTGAGTGCGTCAAATGGAGATCAGATGCCAAAGTTACGTCCCTGGGAAGTTGAAACACCAACTTACCCAAACGGGGGTCCACAGTTTTGGCGCTTCATTTCCAAGAGTTAGGTTTTTGGACTTTTTAGTTTTTCCATTGTTTCTCAATAATAAATAGGCCCTCGAACCTCATTGTGACACAGTTCAGAGGTCTATAGCCACCACATCTCTTCTACGAGATTCGCTACCAGCACCCTAGCTATTTTATTTCCATTATGTCTATAAGCATATTTATGTTATTTGATATTAATGAAATGACGCAATATTTCCGCTGCATCTCTATGTTTATGGTTATTTTTGTATTCTGTTGCGTTCCTGCATAAATCCGGATCAAGGGTTTCTACATGGTGAAGTCTCTATCATTTCTCATCATTGAAGTGATCAACCAGTGAAGCAACATGTTTCCCAATGCTCTACAATGCCTACATTCTTAGTAGTGGGAAATGGAGGTTTTAAAGAACAAGAAAATCTTTAAGGCTATTTCATGGATTATTAGTGTCAATCTTAGAGATTCAAGGATCACTTGAGTTTTCAAGAATTTTGTCAAATTGTTATCACAAAATCAGACCTGATAGACTGCCAATCAAGTTAATCTCATGTAACTTTTTCAGGCCAATATTTTGGTTGAGGCTTAGCCTCCTCAACCTGAGAGGGCTCTCTCAAGGGTTTATGGTTTTTGATAGAAATGTAGATGTCTAACTCTATATGGGGTAAAGCATATAAATGATATAAACTAGTTGTAAATCACATTAGAAAGTGTACATTGGGCTTATGGAGTCATAATAGCTTCAGCAAAACCAAACAATCTACCTAGCATGGAAGTCAAGGCATATCAGAATTCAAGTCAGGGAATACACATGTGAAACGGTAAAACACACATTCAATTTTTCTATGAAGGAAGTCATAGAATCAATGATGAATTCTGAGTAACATAAGCAAACACCACTATAATAGGATATTGAAAAGATGTCATCAGAACAAGAACAGACAAGAACTTTTCATGAATCTTGAGTTGGCTAAGTAGAAACTCTGTCTTAAGCTGAAAACAGTTACTTACAATAAACATAGTATTTTTGCTAAAAATATCCAACCCTTTGATAATTCGACCCCTTCATCTTTAATAGAAATATTACAACATGTGATGATCTGCCTTTAGGCTAGATACATCAAATTTCCAACTACTGACACTAACTGACGCCTTGCATAACTATAAGATATGAAATTTATTACATAAAGACACCTAATCTACTTAACAGTCCTAATCCAAAAAGGACTCAAACTGCTTATTGTATCTAAAACAACCTTATCCAACTACATTTACATAATTTCCAATTGTAACAACACATAGTCAAATTTGGATGATGGGCTTCAGCTCTTCATGTCCACTTTGTTTGACCTCCACAAAAACAGGAAACCATACCCTGTTTTTTAGGCATCACATCCTTTGCATTCTTTGAACAATTTGATCATCAATTAAGCTTGATTTCATGGTCCTTATATGTTGGATATTATATTAACATGTCTCCTCACCTATCCCTAGCCTCCATCATATCAAAACAACTTCCAAAAACTATTTAAGAAATTTGTAATAAACTGCGCTACGAAATCAGAGCAGTTTCGTAGCGCCTTTGAAAAATTGTCATTTCAAGTCTTATATCTTCAAAAATTGAATCCTTTCCACTTGAATCACTTCAGCTTACCGCTTAATACAACTCCCATATCAGTTTCATCTCTTGAATCACTCTTCAACCTCTCAAAAATTGACCAAAATGAGCTAGAAAAGCAGCTACGACAGTTTCATAGCTCTTTTCTGCTTTTTTACACTGAATGCGCTACAAAAATGCTGAGTATGCAGATTCTTCCAAATTTTTCCAAAATGTAAAGTGTGAATGTGCCAAAAACTTAAAATAGACCTTATTTCATCATATCACTTGAAAAAAAGAGTCATTCCAGCCTTCTTGAAGTCCCATGTTCATTTGCAATAGGTTGGCCTATTGGTTTTTCCTGTTTTTTCCTGAAAAATAGGTCTTGGGACAAAGCCTATATCTCTTACTCGATGATGTATTTTGAGACAATGAAGGAGGTTTTTGTAGGCAATTATGTCTTTAATAAAAACCTCTCTTTTTATTTTGAACCATATCTCCTGCTGTCCAGAAACATCCTTTGAAAACAATGTGTAAACAAGAAAACTCTGTTTCTGAAAATAGGGCTTCAAAGAAAGCCTTGTATCTCCCCATTAATAACACATATGAGAAACTTGAGAGAGGTTATTGTATCTAGGGATGTTATAAAGACAAACCTCTTTTATAATTCCAAAATAATTTTTCATTTGGCTAGAAACGGAACTTGAAGTTGACTTCTAAACAGTCATGTATAGGACATTTTGTAACAACAGTTTCGTAGCGCATTTTAATTTATCAATTTCTACCACCTCCTAATTAATTTGAGGAAACTGAGAGATTTTTTGTAGTTAGATCTATTAGGAAGAAAAACCTCTTTTCGTTTTCCTAAATTCGTTTTCAGTTGCTTAGAAACCTCCTTGGAAGTTGACTACTCAAAACCAGAAAACAGATTTTTTCTGCATATTGCGCTACAAAAAGACAACACTTTTGTAGTGCAAAACGACTTTTTTGAACTAGTGGCACTACAAAAGTAAGGTTTCTTGGCTAATTGAATAGTTTTGATGAAAAAACTTAGGGAAATGAAATGAATGATGAAATGATGAATGACTTGACATGAAAAACCTTTAAAATGAATTTAGTTAACACTAAGGAAGGTTCAAACCTAAAAATTTAATACTTCCTTTTGGTCAAATTCAAGTATTGACTCCTAAACCTAATTTGAACCATGACCAAAAATAAACATAACACAGTGATGTTTTTTTTTATAGAATTTTTGGGTGATAACAGAGGCTCCACTTGGGATAGTGTGCCCCTATGGTACACTAAGAACCAATAGTTCCAGTGTTGCTATCCATTTTCTTGACCAAAATAGAAATAAAATTGAAATTTACAAGCTCTTCTTCAAACTCTTATAGCCTTCACCTCGAGCTCAAGCTTGATGATCACTGAAGAAGAACCAAATATGTACCTACTGAAAAGATGCTCAGTCAACTTCGAGCTTATTCACACACTCGTACCTACCCTATCAGTTGCAATCTCCATTTGTAACTCAAGGAACGTGAAACTTCCAATGAAGCCAATCATTGATATGATCTGACACTTGAATCTCTTGACTGTGCTTGAACCAAAAGTAAACATGATACTGAAATGACCAAGGCAACATGAGATGTAACTGATCTTCAAAATGAAAATATAACTGGAAATATGGACTATAGAACTCTTCCATGTATTCAACTATAGGATCAAAGAAGACATGATATGTTTGATGCTTCTCATGACATTCTGCAACTTTCGAAAAATCATCCATGCTTTGATCAAGCACATAAGGCTTCAGTTGTGTGCTTTCAAACTTATTTTCAAACTGATTTACAAAAACAATGTATTCTTCCTCAATCTCTAAGAAGAAAGGTAGCAACACCCCCTGTTTGTGTTCTGGCATTTAAAATCATTTGAAAAGACTGATCTTGATCATGAATACTATGAGATTGAATTTTATCTTTTGAAAATTGAATTTCCTTTTCAATGTTCTCTGCAACTTCATCCACAAACTGAATCTTATCTTCTAACTTGCACTTGAATGAATTCAGATTAGAAGACAAGGATAAAGAAAAATTTTCACCCACTTTTTCCTTACTGTGATCATTATTTGATGTAGGCTGATATAAGGAAAGGCATGAAAAATCAACACTTTCATTAACTTGAGGGTTATAGAAACTATCTTCCAGTATTTCCTCTTGTTGTTTGCAATGATTCTCATACTCCCGATTTTCAAAGACTGACAAGTCTGCTGCAACCTTTCATCAAACTCAGAGGATGTGTCATAATTTTCATAAATAAACTCCTGTTGGGTTTCATTTTCATCTAAGAAAGAGGTTATCCTTTCTTCTTCCTGATGAAAGGGATTGTCATGAAGGGCTTCTAAAATTTCCTCATCCATGAATTCATCATCTTCATAACAATTCTCCAAATATTCAATAAAACTAACACAATGTTTACAACAGTATTTGACCAGAAATAAGGAGGGATGACACTCTTCATACATATCATAAAATTCAAAATGGAAATCAGCAAGAGAATATAATGAACCATTTGGAAAGCTTTCATACTAAGACTGTGCTTTTCCTTCCAAAGCGGCCATAAACATCTTCATGAGACAATCCTCAGGGAACTGAACCTTAAGACTATGTACATGCATATGGAATCTAACCAAATGAAGAGCAACATTGTCTTTCTTTTCATCTTTGAATATAGGAAGATCAGTTAACCCTTCAACCTTTGGCATAATATTTGGAAAACCAGGGATATGAGACCGATTCATAGGGCCATACCTGTCATTTATTCTTGCAATGGAAATCATTCTGAAACTTCATCAAGCTACTGATCTTCAAGCAGTGGAGTCACCTTCCAATTGATTATTTGATTTGAGGAGTCGCCAAGGTAGATGCAGCCTTGAAAATATTCCTAAGCTCCTGCTACCTTTAGAAGTTCAGCTTCAAAATCTCAGGAAAGTATATTCTTCAGACTCCCGGCAGATGCACCAAAATGTTATCACAAAGTCAGACTTGATAGGCTGCCAATCAAGTTAATCTCATGTAACTATTTCTGACCAATCTTTTGGTTGAGGCTTAGCTTCCTCAACCTGAGAAGGCTCTCTCAAGGGTTTATGATTTTTGATAGAAATGTAGATGCCTAACTCTATATGGGGTAAAGCAGATAAATGATATAAACTGGTTTTAAATCACATTAGCAAGTGTACATTGGGCGTATGGAGTCATAATAGCTTCAGCAAAACCAAACAATCTACCTAGCATGGAAGTCAAGGCATACCATAATTAAAGTCAGGGAATACACATGTGAAACAGTAAAACACCAGTCAGTTTTTCTATGAAGGAAGTCAGAGCATCAATGATGAATTATGAGTAACATAATAAAACACCACTACAATAGGATATTGAAAAGATGTCATTAGAACAAGAACATACAAGAACTTTTCATGAATCTTGAGTTGGCTAAGTAGAAACTCTGTATTAAGCTAAAAATAGTTACTTACAATAAACACAGTCTTTTTGCTAAAAATCTCCAACCCTGTGCTAATTCGACCCCTTGGTCTTTAATAGAAATATTACAACATGTGATGATCTACCTCTAGGCTAGATACATTTAATTTCCAACTACTGACACTAATTGACACCTTGCATAACTGTAAGATATGGAATTGATTACATAAAGACACCTAATCTACTTAACAGTCCTAATCCAAAAAGGACTCAAATTGCTTATTGTTATCTTAAAAAACCTTATACACCTACATTTACATCATTTTACAATTTTAACAACACATATTTGAATTTGGATGATGGGCTTCAGCTCTTCATGTCCACTTTGTTTGACCTCCACAAAAACAGGAAACCATACCCTGTTTTTTAGGCATCACATCCTTTGAATTCTTTGAACAATTTGATCATCAATTAAGCTTGATTTCGTGGTCCTTAGATGTTGGAGATTATCTTAGCATGTCTCCTCACCTATCCCTAGCCTCCAGCATGTCAAAATGACTTCCAAAAACTGTTTAAGAAAGCTGTAATAAACTGCCATTAGGGGAATTTTGAGGTTTAAAATGGGCCTCCTAAGGAAATAATAAAATAATAGCTAAACCAATAAAATAATATTTATGAATTTGCAATTCACTTTTTGCACCACAATCCATGTAACTATAGTTAAATTCAATTCAAAAGTTGTACCAAAATAAAATTAATAAAAAAATTGTGTCGATGTGACTATAAATAAGAATGAGCTTTTAAAAAAAAATTCATTATCATTGAACAACTAATGCATTTATCCTTTACACTTAAATAGCTGAAAATAAAATATAAATATAAATCCATAAATTCTTAATTATATTATAAGTTATTAATTAAAATTTATATTATTTAAATTGTATAATAACATGTAATTAATATGCTATATAACATAATATAATATAATATAATATAATAAATGTATAGGGATATGTGTTGTTTCTTTGAATAAATATGAAATGAAAATAACATTATTTTATTCAAAAAGTGTGAAATGACATTTATTATGAGTACTTTACTTTATGACTTTAAAAGTACTTAGAGCACTACCATGGTTAACCATGAGTTTTTATCCACCATTGAGAATGTGACAAGTTATTACCTTTAACTCAAGCAATGCCACCTCAACCATTAGGGATGATGTCATACCATAAAATGTGATTGATTCTCATAAAGTGAATTTTGACTGTACATTTTCCTTAGGAGGCCCATTTTAGACCTAAAAATTCCCCTAATGGTTATGAAAACATAGCAGTTTCGTAGCGCCTTTTAAAAACTGTCATTTCAAGTCTTAATTCTTCAAAAAATAAATAATTTCCACTTGCATCACTTCACTTACCCCTTAATACATCTCCCATATCATTTTTAGCTCTTGTCTCACTCTTCAACCTCTAAAAAATGGACCAAAATGAGAAAGAAAAGTAGCTACAGCAATTTCATAGCGCTTTTTTGCTTTTTTACACTGAATGCGCTACGAAACTGCTAAGTATGTAGATTCTTCCAAATTTTTCCAAAATGTAAAGTTTGAATGTGCCAAAAACTTAAAATAGACCTGATTTCATCATATCACTTGAAAAAAAGAGTCATTCCATCCTTCTTGAAGTCCCTTGTTCATTTGCCATAGGTTGGCCTATTGGTTTTTCCTGTTTTTTCCTGAAAAATAGGTCTTGGGATAGAGCCTATATCTCTTACTCCATGATGTATTTTGAGAAAATTCAGGAGTTTTTTGTAGGAAATCATGTCTTGAATAAAAACCTCTCTTGGTTTTTTTAACCATATCTCCTGCTGTCCAGAAACTTCCTTTGGAAAAAATGTGTAAAACAAGAAAACTTTGTTTTTGAAAATAGGGCTTCAACCTAGCCTTGTATCTCCCCACTGATAACACATATGAGAAAATTAAGAGAGGTTATTTTATCTAGGGTTGTGATAAAGAAAAATCACGTTCATAATTCCAAAAGACGTTTTCATTTGGCCAGAAACTGAACTTGAAGTTGACTGCTAAACAATCATGTACAGGACATAATTTTTGTAACAACAGTTTCGTAGCGCATTTTAATTTATCAATTTCTCCCACCTCCTAATGAATTTGAGGAAAATTAGAGAGGTTTTTGTATTTAAGTCTGTTAGGAAGAAACACCTCTTTTATTTTTCCTAAATTCATTTTCAGTTGCTCAAAAACTGCCTTGGAAGTTGACTACTCAAAACCAGAAAACAGAGTTTTTCTTCATATTGCGCTACAAAAAGACAATGCTTTCATAGCAAAAAATAACTTTTTTGAACTAGTGGTGATATGAAAGTAAGGTTTCTTGGCTAATTGGACAGTTTTGATGAAAAAACTTAGGGAAATGAAATGACTAATGAAATGATGAATGACTTGACATGAAAAACCTTTAAAATGAATTTATTTAACACTAAGGAAGGTTCAAACCTAAAAATCTAATACTCCCTTTTGGTCAAATTCAACAATTGACTTATAAACCTAATTTGAACCATGAAAAAAAAAACATAACACAATTATGTTTTTTTTTTAGAATTTTTGGGTGATAACATAGATCAAGGGCAATAGGAGACCCAACCATCACAACAAAGGTGGAGGATTCATTCAAAATCATGATCTACACCAAACTATGGGCATATTTTTCTTACCCAAAATTGATGGATCATCAAAATGCACTGCCAAATCTTGGGTAGAGAAGCTAGACATCTAATTCCAGCTGAACCAAGTATTGGAGATGGAGGCCATTAAGATAATAACGCTGCACCTTGAGTGTGAGGCACATGATTAGTGGTTTCATGGCTTGTATACATTGGTTCATGCCAATGTGACTACATATTTAGATTTCACAAGGAGGTTGGTGGAGAGGTTTGATCGAAGAGACCCAGAGGCACGTTTCATGGGGCTAGCAAAGCTCAAATAATCACGTAATCCAGAAAATTATATTTCTGAATTTCTAAAACTTTATGTTATGGTTCCTGATTTATCTATAGCAAGGAGGGTCTATATGTTTATTGATGGGTTAGCAGAACCTCTTCATGGGTTGGTTAAGTCTACAAAACCCACTACCCTACTAGATGTCATTAAAAGGGCTAGAGATCTACAAGATGCATTTCCATAAGAAAAGGAAACATTTCAGCGAAAGCCCACTTTTCCATCAAAGGGAAAATATGAGAAGCCTCCTTTTTCAAAGGAGAACCAAAACAAAGTACCTCTTAGTGATGATGTTTGAAGAGATTTGAGGAGAAGGAAGCTTTGTTTCACATGCCAAGAATCATGGGCACCCGGACATAGATGTGCAGCAGGGAAGGCACACTATATAGAGGTCTTCTCAGATAATGCGGAGGAAGAGGAAGAAGAACCAGAAGGAGGTCATAGCACTGGAATAGTAGGACGTGATCCACCACTGCCAGTAGGTGGGAATGGAGCATTTGATCCAATTGGAGGGGCTCTTGCATCATTGAGAGGAGTACCCAAGTACTTGACCTTGAGGGTTCGAGGTTCCATATTAGATAAGAGGGTTTCATTTTTTATTGACAGTGGGGCTACCCACAACTTTATTGATGCCCAATTATTGTAGAGGAGGGCAATACCCACTGATTATTTTGAGGGAATTTTTGTTTTGGTCCCAGGAGCTATAACTATGCAATGCATGCATTATGTTCCAATTTATCTGTCACCATGGATGCATATACATTTACTGCTCACTTCTTTATGGTTGACATACCTGACACTAATGTGATATTGGGTGTGCAGTGGTTGATTATTTTGGGGAAGGTCACCATAGATTGGGATACTTTGCAAATGGAATGGGTGGATAGAAAAAGTGGCAAAAATCAGATGAATAGAGGCATGCACACATATCCCTCACAAACAACTTCCATACAGAAAACAGAGATGGATGTGCGCAGTGGAAGTAAGGATCTAAGAGTCCCATATATTATGCACATGACTTTGGCCCATCAGAAATTACTGTTTTGTGGCAAACCACCTAGGAGGCCACCTAATCAGGAGTTGGTGAGAAATGTCTCACATCATGGTGCATGACTCATAGATCCAGGAGGATTGGAAGCATTTGGAGGTCATGGTACAACGTTGAGAGTATTGGTTAGACTCAAGGAGGAGGGAGACATTCTCCCAACATTATCATTACCCACTCTCATCTCAGATCTTGCGCTGAGAAAGGAGAAGCAGAGGGAGGATAGTAGCCTTCCAATATGTGACTTTGGCATGGGAGGTGTCAAAGAGGAGGAAAACCACATGAAAGATGTTTTACATGATAGATCATCAGTGCTGTCACTATGGAGGATAGATCCATATTGGAAATCCCAGTTGTTGGAGGATTATTCCAAGGATCTTTTTACTTGCATGATACTTGATGTCCAGCTACTAGAGGAGGGATATTCAGTTAGAGATGAGGTCATCTATTATCATGGTAGGATCTTATTATCTAGAGCATCCAAGCTCAAGGAGAAGTTACTACATGCAACACATGAATATTTTCTCTTCAGCCACACTTATTCCATGAGAGCATACCATACTATCATGGAGGGTTATAGTTGGACACCTAATCCTCAACGGGTAGGTGTGGAAGCTGAACAGTCATAAAGGAGTCCAAGTGACCTTGGAATGCAGAATCCAAGGGTCACACCTAATGTACTATAAAAGCACATCTATGGTTAATATTAAAGCATCTCACGCTTATCTTTATGTCTATTTGTGTTTATTTTCTCCCTATGTGTGGTTACCATGCATGTGTTTAACATGGTATCAGAGCAGGTGACTATTGGCCCTGCTCCAATTAGCTAAATTCTAGACTTATTCTATGAGCTTGTTAGTGTGTAACACATTTTCATTTCTCAAGGCCTGTCAAGCCTATGCCTTCTACTCCTACATTTTAATCGTTTCATTTTTGCAAACTCTCTTGTTGTTGTCTCTCTCAGAAACACCTTACTCTTTAGTTGAGCAATTTCATTTGAAAGACAATTCTTACCACATTCCTGCACCCCTCTATACGCGTTACCATACATAGTGTTTCTGAATCAAATCATAAAAAAAAAGTTATCTACACATACAGTCAGCTCCTGGTAACTATAAGTTGATTCTGAAGAAATTCCCCCATTAGAAACAATGAAATTGAATCTGGTAGTCACATTTCCCCACTTGCAATTGTTTTTTTGAGGTTTGTTACAATCGATAAGTTGTTGCTCGAAAAGGGAAACAATATTGTCATTCTTGATTTGGTGGATGCCTTCTACTACTCCAGTAACTGTGAAAGCCCAAGAAGTGCTGCATTTTGAAATGGCTGGCCAACCTGTCTACCCGTTTCACGGCTTCTGATGCACTGGGTTTGGGTTTTACCATCACTGTCATCTTCCACTGGGCGTCATCTGGGTGGTTGGCATTACAGCTAGACTCAGCCTTCTTCTTTGTATTTTTTGCATTGGAGATTCACTCCAATCATTCACTCATTCATTCTATTGGGATTGGGGATGACCCCGCATTAATGTGTAAAGAATCCTCCAGCGTTTTTATAGGCGCTCATATCCTGTACCATTATTTCCATCCATCTCTTTAAGAAACCTCTCCTCCTCTTCTTCTTTTCCCACACAACATCCATTTCCCATTTCCTTCTATGGATTCGAACCCATGGTCCACTACACTCAAACCTCCCTCAAAAGCTGCGTTCGGGCCTATCCCACTAGTGCTTGACCCTTCACCACAGCTACATCATCAGCCTCCCATCTCTGCAGGCCTAACCTCTGTTGTTGACCTTCATGTCCTCCAGGCCTATCGGCCCTCCATTGCTGGCCTCCATATTTCTTAAAGAAATCAGAGATAGTGGTAAGTTGTGAGGTGGATGTAGGATGCGTGAAGAGGGAAGCTGGTGCTATGTGAAGTTGATAGCGATGGAGGTTGTTGAAATCTGTATAAGTTGTGAACTGGCTCAAATAATTCCTCTAAGGACGAATGGTATGGTGTTGGGAAAAATGCTAAGAAGGGGGGGTGAATCAGTATTTAGAGCTCATATCTATAAATTTATCTTTTTTCTTTTGAATAATTCCATACGTGGCTTTTATGAACCAAACTCGCATATACACGTGGATATGCTGAAAGAAACTAGCGTATACTGATATAAATTTCTAGTTTAGAAAGCTTCTCAGAAATATTCTTTAAGTTAGATTTACCAGTTATGCATCAGGTTAGATAATAAGTAAATATGTGTAGTAACAGAAATATAAAACATCACACAATTGGAGCACAAATGAACACCACACTAGTACATTTGGTCAAATTTTTGACACTTTAGTTCTGACACTTCCAAATGTCGGAAATTTCCCCAATTTTTATCAGTTTTTCAAATCCCACCCACAACTGTTGCTATACCAATGTTTGGAGTCAAGTGTCGATATTGCGACACTTAGAGGTATGTGTCGGTCTTGCGACATTTGGAGAAAAGTGTCGAAATTGTGACTTATTGGAGAAAAGTGTCAATCTTGCGACACTTAGAGCTAAGTGTCACTATTGCGACGTTTGGAACAAAGCATCAGTATTGCGACGGTTGGGGGCAAAGCATTGGTATTGCGACGTTACAGAGATAATTGTTGGTATTGCGATAGTTAGAACAAGTGTCGGTATTGCGATAGTTGTGTCAAGTGTCGGTATTGCGACATTTAGGAGGCAAGTGTTGTTAGTGTTTAGGAACAATCTTAGGGTTTAGGGTTTGGGAGTTATATTTTAGGATTTAGGAACAATGTTTCGGGTCATGTGATCGGGTCGTATGAGGGCGCCCATTAAGGAAACGCGTTCGGGCGAGTCGAGTTGGGTTTGGTCGGGTCGTGTCGTGTGAGGCCGCCCAAGGAAAAATGTTCGTATGGGTCAGGTCAAGTCATGTGATGGCGCTCAAGGAAATGCGTTCAGGTGGGTCGGGTTGGGTCTGATCGGGTATTGTCGTGTGAGGCCGCCCAAGGAAACACATTCGTACGGGTCGAGTTGAGTCATGTGATGGTGCCCAATTAGCTGGAAATGAGTTCGGGTCAGGTCAGGACGATTCATGCCGTATTGTAAGGGCGCCCAAGGAAACACGTTCGAGTGGGTTGGGTCGGGTTGGGTCGGGTTAGGTCATTTCATGTGAGGTCGCCCAAGGAAAAGCGTTCGGGCGTGTCGATTTGGGTCTAGTCGGGTCGTGTCGTGTGAGGTCGCCCAAGGAAACACATTCGTACAGGTCAAGTCAAGTTGGGTTTGGTCGATTCGTGTCATGTGAGGCCACCCAAGGAAACACGTTCGTATGGGTCGGGTCGAGTCATGTATTGATGGCGCTCAAGGAAATGCATTCGGGTGGGTTGGGTTGGGTCTGGTGATTGGGTCTTGTCGTGTGAGGCTACCAAAGGAAACACATTCACATGGGTTGGGTTGAGTCGTGTGATGGTGCCCAATTAGCTGGAAACGAGTTCGAGTTAGGTCAGGTTGATTCGTGCCATATTGTAAGGGCGCCCAAGGAAACACGTTTGGGAGGGTCAGGTCGGGTTAGGTCATGCCGTGTGAGGCCGCCCAAGGAAACGCGTTTGGGCGGGTCGAGTTGGGTCTGGTCGGGTCATGCTGTGTGAGGCTGCCCAAGGAAATGCATTCAGGCGGGTCGAGTTGGGTCTGGTCGAGTCGTGCCGTGTGAGGCCGCCCAAGGAAATGTGTTCGGGTGGGTCGAGTTGGGTCTGGTTAGGTCATGTCGTGTGAGGCCACCTAAGGAAACACGTTCGTATAGGTTGGGTAGACTTGGGTCTGGTCGGGTCGTGTCGTGTGAGGCTGCCCAAGGAAACACGTTCGTACGAGTCGGTTCGAGTTGTGTACTGATGGCGCTCAAGGAAATGCATTCAGGCGGGTTGGGTACTTGGGTCTGGTTGGGTCTTGTCGTGTGAGGCTGCCCAAGGAAACACATTCATACGGGTCAGGTTGAGTCGTGTGATGGCATCCAATTAGCTGGAAACGAGTTCGAGTTAGGTCAGGTCGATTTGTGCCATATTGTAAGGGCGCCCAAGGAAACACGCGGCTCGGGTGGGTCGAGTCGGGTGATCTGGTCGAGTCAGGTCGTGCCGTGTGAGGCCGCCCAAGGAAATGCATTTGGGCATCTCGAGTTGGGTCTGGTTGAGTCATGTCGTGTGAGGCCACCCAAGGAAACACGTTCATACGGGTCGGGTCGAGTTGGGTCTCGTCAAGTCGTGCCGTGTGAGGCCACCCAAGGAAACATGTTCGTATGGGGCGGGTCGGTTTGTGTGATGACGCTCAAGGAAACACGTTCAGGTGGGTCAGGTTGGGTCTGGGCAAGTCTTGTCGTATGAGGCTGCCCAAGGAAACACATTTGTACGAGTCAGGTCGAGTCGTGTGATGGCGCTCAAGGAAACGCGTTCGAGCGGGTTGGGTTAGGTCTGGTCAAGTCTTGTCATGTGAGGACACCCAAGGAAACATGTTCAGGTGCGTCGATTTGGGTCTGGTTGGGTCATGTCGTGTGAGGCTGCCCAAGGAAACATGTTCGTACGGGTCGGGTCGAGTTGGGTCTAGTCGAGTCGTGTCGTGTGAGGCCGCCGAAGGAAACACGTTCGTACGGGTCGGGTCGAGTCGTGTGATGTTGCCCAAGGAAATGTGTTTGGGTCAGGTCGGGTCAGGTTGTGTTGTACCCAGAGGGCACCCAAGGAAACATGTTCGAGAGGGTCAGGTCAGGTTGGGTCATGTGAGGGTGCCCAAGGAACATGTCTAACTGGGTCGGGTCATGTCGGGTCGTGTCATGAGGACGCCTAGGGAAATTACGCGTTCCGGTGGGTCGGGTTGAGTCGTGTGATGCCACCCAGGGAAACATGTTCGAGTCGGGTTGGGTCGAGTCGTGCCATATTGTGAGGGCACCTAAGGAAACACGTTCGGGTGGGTCGGGTCGGGTCTAGTATGGTCAGGTCGTGTCGTGTCATGAGGCTACCCAAGGAAACACGTTCAGGCAGGTCGGGTCGGGTTGGGTTGGGTCGTGTGAGGGTGGTCGTGTCAAAATTGCTAAATTGTGACTGCCTTAAAATCCAGTGCCTCCTCATAAAATCCTCTCCTCGTATAATCAACCACCATTACAGACATTTACACCACATTTGGTTTAGACATTTAGTAGGGAGGTAGGGTGCCCCTATCTCCCATCTCCATATAGAGTAATTTGGTCACATATTCTTTCTTCTATGATACTGGTTCCTCTCTCTTAAGTCCTATATCTTGTCCTTCTTCTCTCTCCCTTTCTCTCCTTATACCTCCCTCTCTCTTCCCCAATCTCCCTCTCTCTCTCTCTCTCTCTCTCTCTCTCTACCCTCCAATCCTCTCACTATATCCCTCACTCTATCCTTCTTTCTTCTCCCCTTCCATCTTTGTGTCACTATCTCCCTCTCTTACCCTTCTCTACCTCTCTCACTCCTCTCCCTCTCTCTCTCTCCATTCCTTCTCTCCCCTCTCCTTCAGTTTATCTCCATCTCTCCCTTGTGACTCCCCTTGTCTCGCCACCTCTATCAATCTATGTCTTTATTATTCCTTCTCATATATATCTAGATTTAATATATATCATGACATATTGGGACCTATAATTGGGTTAATTCCGCCTTATTGGCAAGGTTAAAATGGTTAATCTTCGATAGACAAAATGTAGATCAAATATTTCATCAAAAATAGGGAACCATACCCTATCTTCCCGGCTATGCCTATCAGTTTCTTGGCCTCTTCTTGCTCTCACACGAATGTATTCTTGCTTGACTGGTACAAAAGAAGGTTTCGCATTATCAACTATTTGTTTGGGACAAATTTTAGTTGTTTCAACACTGCTACATTCTTCGAGCTTATCCTTTAAACCATCTTAGTCTTTTGTACTCTCTTCAACTTTGTAGTTCTTTCCATTCCTCTTAGTCACATCTGTTTCCTTGGTTTGTTAAGGGACAAGGTCGACAACATTAGGATGTTTTTTCAATAAACAAGGGTATTTGCAGGACACAGTCAGGTGGAGCAAGAGTATAAGAGCCAAATTTCTCATGAATGTGGGACACTCGAACTTAAGATTTTATGGAGTAGTCATGAGGTGCAGTTTGGTTATTAAGACTTCATTAGATGGCCATTCTCCAGAATTAAATTGTGTGACAACACTGTAGCTGAGTTTGAAACTGGAGATTGAACATACATTTGGTTTGATTGAAATAGACATTTTCAACAATAAATGTAAAGCAATGGCTAACAAATACTATAAATTAATAAATAAAGAAGACATGGTAACAAGCAACAATACTTAAAATTGTTACATTGAGACGCAAAGAATAAGCAAATAATGTGCACAAATAGAGACCAATGAAACTATCATCTTAACCCACAACCCCTTAAACACTAATTCCCAACCCCTAACCCATTTAACCCCCTAAACCTCTAAACCCATAACCCATTTAACCCTTAAACCATAAACCTCTAAACCCTTAACCCCTAACCCCTAACCCATTTAACCCCCTAAACCCTAAACCTATAAACCCTTAACCCATAACCCCTTAAACCCTAAACCATTAAACCCTTAACCCTAACCCCTTAAACCCTAATTCTTGACCCCTAACCCATCTAACCCCCTAAAACCTAACCTCATTAGCCCCTAAATTCTAACCCCTAAAATCCTTAAATGCTAAATCCCCTAACCCCCTAAACCCCTAACCCATTTAACCCCCTAAACCCTAAACCTATAACCCCTTAACCCCTCACCCATTAAACCTTAATTCCCAACCCCTAACTCATTTAACCCCCTAAACCATAAACCTCTAAACCCCTAACCCATTTAACCCCTAAACCCTAAACCTCTAAACCCTTAACCACTAACCCTTAAACCCTTAACTCCTAACCCATTTAACCCTTTAAACCCCTAAAACCTTAACCCATTTAACCCCCTAAACCCTAAACCTCTAAACCCTTAACCCCTAACCCCTTAAACCCTATTTCCCAACCCTAACCCATTTAACCCCCTAAAACCCTAACCCATTTAACCCCCTACCCTAACCCATTTGCTAAGTTGTGACTGCATGGGTGCCTTGTGCATGTTCGTGCAGCCCGTTTTCCATTTCATTTGAGGGTGCCTGCCCAAACCCATTCGCGTTGGGTCGTTTCGGTTGAGGGCGCCTGCCCAAACACATTCTGATTGGTTCGTTTCGATTGAGGGCACCCGTCGACCAAAACCACTAAAACCTAAGCCCCTAACCCCTTAACCCCTAAACACCTAAACCATTAATGCTAATTAACCCATAATCCATTAACCCCTCACCCCTAACCCCTCAAATCCTTAACTTCCTAATCCCCTAACCCCTAAGCCCCTAATCCCTAATCCCTTAACCAATAAATCATTATTCACCTAACCCGTAACTGCGCCTAAATCCCCTAACCCCTAAGCCCCCAATCCCTAATCCCTTAACCACTAACTCATAATTAATATTCCCCTAACCCCTAAATTCACTTAAATCCACTAACCCTTAACCCCCAAATCCAACAACACATAATGATGAAACAATGCTTGGTGATGAATCAATGGTTGTTCCAATAAACATAGACTGTTTGTAATTTTCATAAAGGCACAATTGCCCCCCAAATTTTTGCAGATGATCAACCAACTTCCACAGATAAATAGTAGTAGATTATATGATGATGTTGCACCAGTACAAGATAATATTGCAACAAATATTAGTATTGGCCGAAATGATGTTGTACAAGGTGAAGCATATTAACTACTAACTCATTATTCGATCCCTAACCCCTAAATGCACCTAAATCCCCTAAACCCTAACCCCCAATCCCTAAACCCTTAACCACTAAATCATTATGATCTGCCTAACCCCAATCCCTAATCCCTTAACCACTACTAAATCATTACTCCCCTAACCCCTAAATGTACCTAGATCCCCTAACCCCTTAACTTGCACTCACTCATTATTCTAGTCCTAACCCCTAACCGCTAAACCCTAAACCTCTAACCCCTAATCTCCTATTCATCGAACCCCTAAGCCCCTAAAAAATATGCCATGGAAACCCTCCAAAAAATTATTAAATGATGGGAATTCCTATTCAATATGCATGAAGCTAGTCATGGAATGTGACAAGTCATCCAAGATACATCCAAATATTTGATTTGTGCCTTGGGGAATGTGAAATAATGGGTAAGATACAATCACTGGTGAGAAAATCATTGGTTCAAAACTATGTGGGAAAAATTCCAGTCAAGCTAAGGGATGGTGTGGCCTAGGTTGGATGCAATCCCTAGGTGATTTTGATGGCTTAAAAGCCCTTGGTTCATGGATACTCAAATCACATGTTAGGCATGCAACTCATCTCAAAACTCACATTACCTAAAAAAATAAAAGTAATGGATTAATGCACAACTTATTTATTTCCTGGGCATATGTCTAGGTATGTTGACATAATTTATTTACTTATTCATTAGGAATAACATATAATGGTTCAATATATGGAACATTAGAATTTTAAATATAAATATTTGTATTTTCAAAAGTTTGCATAGGATTAGAATATGCACTAAAAAAATTGTGTGACATATCATTATGTATATTATTATTATCATTCATACAATACAACCCTCCTAGAGCCAAAATCGTTCAAATTTTCTTAATCGACCTATTCAATTTTTTTCCCGCTCCACTTGTTCGACCTTTATGCCTTCTTTCCCATGATTCCATTCTTCCCTATGATGCTTGCTTTTTTCCAGATTCTTGCAGAAGCATGGATGCTCTGAAACCCTAAAGCGACCACAGTCCATTAACGGCTCGAAAGCCATAGTAGCTAGTGGAGATATTTTGAGTTTTGCTGATGTTCAGAAATCTGTGGGAGATATGAAGAGAAATCGATGGTGGAAGAATGCTCTCTTCTTCTAGAAGAATCAGATTGGTATTTCCCTTGTTTTACCCCATTAAAATTCACTATTTTTTCTTCTACGATATATTGGTTATGAGATATAGATGCTTCTACGCTATCTTGGTTGTGAGATATAGATGGTTGTAGGTCTGAATTTTTGCACTCTATATTTGTGGGTATGTTCAAATTATAGGGATATGGATTCTTCTCCTTTGAACTAACCCAATAAAATCTGAGGCTGTAGGCGAATTGAGGGAGAATTGTAGAATATAGTAAGGAACGGAACACAACAAAAGGGTTTTAAATTATTGTGGCACTTCAATGGCCAGTGCAGTAGCAGGACAATGTGGTTCAACCCTAATAAGCAGGAGAGGGGGATTTCTCTTGTCTTCTTCAAGCTCCACCTATATCAATGGAGGCATGAAACTTGAGTTGCGGGTCCCTCTACTAATGTAGGGTTCTACTATGACTAGGGCACCCTAGCTAATTCTAATCATGGTGCCCCAAAAGAAGGTACTCCTGTTATCCTCAAAAGTTGGCTTAGATTGGCTTAGATTTATATGTCTAGTGTCATTTTGTGCATTTTGTGTAACAATGCACCCCCTCTCTCTCTCTTTTCTAATGGAAATCTTATGGAGAAACATCTAGGTTATTCCCTACATTTCACAGATGGTACTTAATGTAAATCTGTTGTCGCTGATTGTCATGCCTGTCCCTATTAGGTCATCTATTTAGTCACTTACCAGAGGCAACAAGCCTAAGGCATTGACCCTGAGACCTCATACATAAAACTCAAATCACCACTCAAACTACTTGAGTTACCCCATTTAAAAATTTCATCTAACCAATAAGAACTTAAGCAAGCTCGCTGAGTTTTTAAATGTTTGGAACTATCTCATCTGATCCTTAAGCACTTAAGCAAGAGTTAGATTGCTTATACCTTGCCAATCTTAACCAATAAATGAAGGGAAAACTTATCAAAAGCAGTACTGGAGGTGAAGGATAACAAATCTTCCTCTTAACCACCCAGGGTGGACCCAATTGACATCTCTATATAAAGCAATGATAAAACCTTATGCTCAATGGGTGTTCACAGTTGAGGCTTGTTTTTATGTTGTTTGGCGGGTTATGTGTCTATCTGTCTACACACAGTTAACTTATATAAATAATCCAAAAATCTTGGTATAACTCTAGGGTCAATATGAGTTGCAAAATATGGTTTTATTTCTGCTTTGAAGACCACCCTCATCAGTTTTTTCCTTTGGTGAAATACATTTCTCATCAATTAGAAATTTTATTTGTGTTTCCTTGTAAACTCCTAATGGCATGTATGTTTTGAAAACAAGCTCTACTGAATCTTCTTAAGAATCACTTGTAGGCCCAAACTGCTATAAATCCAGATGCATTGTTTTTCAAATTTTCACTATACATTGCCAAGAAGTACTGACTCTTCAGTGTGTATTATGGTACTTAGAATATAGCCTTGGCATTGAACAGATAAAGTGAAGCAATATCAATTGAGCTTACTAGTTTGTATTCTGCAGACCTGCTTGGTCGGAGTCTATGATTGATATATCCTCCTAATTCAATATTTATATCACGTAATCCTTTAGGTCAGCGATATTATTTGTCTTTGATTATGACCAGATTTCAAAAACCAACATCACCTGGCCATGCCACTAATTTTTTGAATCCTTAAGATTTATCATTTTACAGAGAGCCTGGATGTAATATTGATATACGTCTCTCCAGTTCTTTGAGGATGTCAATCTAGTTTGGTATCCCTCTAATTTTTTTTCAGTCCTGATATTGTTCATGCTCTCTAAAAATTATGAAGCAGATGAAATAGATGAACATGTAAAGGTTATGGCCTTGTAACCAAACTAAATTTTCATACAGATCCTGTTGAATGATGTTGTAATTGATGTCAACATTGGTCTATGAATGCTCTTAATATGTGTCTATGGGTTTCATTAATTAAATCTCTAATTCTCAAGATGTCCTCAAAGCCCAAATGCCTGATCTTATTTTTTGAGATTGCAACAAGATGATGAGCTTAGTGGAAAGAAGTCGCCTTCACTAAGTGGGCCCGCAGACTATTTTTGGCGCAAGTCTATTTTTAGACTGTGTCTATTTTTAGACATGTCGATCATATTCTATGAGTTACAGGATGCTATTTGTGGATCGTTGGTCAAGTTGGAAAAATAGATGGACTTCTATTTTTAGACATATTGGGTAGAATCTATTTTTAGATTGCCAGTCTAAAAATAGATATGTCGAATATTATTAGCTCTTAATAATATTTGGACTATAAACATTATCTTATTCTCTTGGAGCAGTTCAGTTAAGTGCACAGATGTGGCACAGGAGCTGACAGAAGGAATTATGCTATTCCTGAGGATTAAGTGGAGCTATTGCATGGATACTTTAGTTAGAACTCATGTGACAGAGTTTGGTGGAGCTATTGAGGTAGTTGATAGAGTTGTGTTCAGTTTAACTGAGTTAAACATAGTTGAGCTAGTTGTATCTAGTCTAATTGATTGATACACTGGTGAGAGTGGTGTGAATTAATTATTAATTAATTCACTATTTATTAACTCGTTAATCAACTAAAGAATACATTAGTTAACTACAGTGCATGGACAGTTTTAGTGGAGACCAGTGAAGAGGTAGGTGAAAGAGTAGTGTGACTATCGGTTGTGACTATAGTGTTGCATGATTTGAAACAACCAGTGATTGGAGATGCCAATGAGGATTGCGTGAGAAAGGCTAGACCAATTTGAGTTCATTCAGAGCCATTCTTCAGGAGTGATTGTGCAGTAGAGGCAGGCTTTCAGGTGGCAGAGATTGGAGCATGTGATTTGCTAGATCGGGCTTGATTATTGTGTAACAATTGGAGATTATACTGAGAGCTTTGTGAGGAGATTTGTATAATGATTGTTACATGATCTCTATGACATATAATATACAGATAGTTGGGGGTTTTCAGCTTTAAGCTTTCCCATTAAATATTATGTTCATATGTGTGATTGTTTATGGTTTTAATGTGCGCATGCGATTGTTTTTATTTCTGCAATTAATGGTCAATGGTAGAAGAGATTCTATATTGTGCATGAAGTTAAAATAGTGTGTGATCAGGAGAATCTCGGTGTATAAAATATTAGTTATCAAATTTATACATGGTATTAGAGTGATATTGACCATTGGAGCAATTGCAAAACATTGAAGCAGTTGAGTTTTGTGCTAGTGGAATTCGAATTTGCAGCAGTGTTTTCTTGGTGTCGAAGTTGAGATGTCTTTCAACGGATTGCGATTGGAGTATGCCCTTTAGGACAGCTCAAATTATATTGCATGGAAGGACAGGATGGAGGTGGTGCTGGATGACAATGGGTTGAAGGAGTTCATAGAAGCAGAAATTCCAAAACCTGCTTCTAGCGATGCTGCCGCACTTGACACATGGAAAAAGAAGATGGCAAAGTGTCGAAGAATTCTGTTGGAAGGTGTAAAGGATCACATAGTGTCTAGCCTTCATGGTAAGGCTTCTCCATTCTTGATGTAGAAATCATTGACAGACTTATTCCAAAGCAAGAGCGACCAGAGGAAGTTGGCGCTCAAGGATAAACTCAGGAACATAAAAATGGAGAAAGGCGACAACATGCCCAAGTACCTCACGAAGTTCATTCAATGCAGGGATGAGCTGGGAAGTGTGGGGGTGACTGTAGATGACGAGGACTTGGTGAGCTTGGCTCTCCTTAGGCTTCCAAAGAGTTGGCATTCCTATCAGGACTCTGTCAATGGTCGGGAGAAATTGACAGGATGGGAGCAACTTTGGTCGGATCTTGTACAAGAGGAGATAAGGCGAAGTACCAGGGACAGATCTTCATCAAAGAACTCAAATGAAGAAAATTGCACTTTGGCTGCCAAAGCAAGGAAGGGGAAGAGCAAGAATAATGCTTCTCAATCTAGTGTGAAAGGAAAGAAGCAGGACATGTCCAAGGTGAAGTGCTTTCACTGTCACCAACATGGACATTACGCCACTAATTGTCCACAAAAGAAGAAAAATAAGCAGGCTGCTGGATCTGCAGCTGGAGAGGCCTTACCCTCGCAGTTTGAGCTAGAATTTTCGCTGATCACATGCTTGGTCTCAAGTATGATGGGTTCAGTGTGGTTTCTTGACAATGGTGCGTCTTTTCATATGACCGGAGACAAATATTTTTTGACTGATCTGGATGAGAAAGATCTTGGAGTGCACATCGATATGGGCGATGATGGTAGATACAGTGCGACCGGTATCGGTACCATTTCCTTTGAGAGGGAGTCTGGTAAACTCTTCATATTGAAGGAAGTTATGCATGTTCCAGGATTGAAGAAGAATCTGATCTCAGTGGCCATGTTAGAAGTCAAGGGATATGATGTTGTCTTTAGCAAGGGAAAGGATTTCCTACACAGTAAGGCAACTGGTGAAACCCGGAGGATAGGGGTTCGAGTTAAGAACCTTTATCAGTTGCAGGTAGATGGCTGTGTAGCAATGGCAGACAAGGCAGAAGGAGTGGTGAGTCAGGATGAGGGCAAGCTGTGGCACAGGAGATTGGGCCACCTTCACCATGGAGCTTTGAAAATTTTGCAGCAGATTTCTACCTGGCTTCCTAAAGGTATACTTGCGCAGTCAGATCAGTGCAAGGGATGTACTTTGGGAAAATTTGTGAAAGCCACCTTTCATGACAAGGATAGTCATGCCATGATGATCCTTGAGAGAATTCACATAGACGTGTGTGGACCTTTCTCAGTAGCTTCGACAGCAAAGCACAGGTACTCTGTGATATTTGTTGATGATTTTTCTCGGAAGTGTTGGATCTTCTTCATCCAGAAGAAGAGCGAGACATACTCAAAGTTCTGTGAGTTCAAGGCACTGGTTGAGAAAGAATCGGTGAAGCAGGTGAAGGCTCTTAGGAGCGACAATGGTGGTGAATTCATCTCTGGAAAATTCAAGGACTTTTGTAGCGCAAAAGGAATTCGAAGAGAGCTCATAGCGCCTCATAACCCACAGTAGAATGGGGTCGCTGAGCAGAAGAACATAATGATCGTGGGTGTTGCACGGGTGATGTTGCATGATCAAGGCCTTCCCATACACTTGTGGGCTGAGGCATGTAATACTGCGGTTTATGTGAAAAACCGTTGTCCTCACAAGATACTTGGCATGAGTACACCTGAGGAGGCGTTTTCCGGTAAGAAGCCTGATATTTCTCATTTGAGGATTTTTGGTTCGCCTGTTTACATTCATGTGATGAAGGATGCCAAGAAGAAGCTGGAGCCAACTGCAGAGGTTGGGATATTTGTGGGGTACACTGATATGCCCCACAACTATCGTGTGTATTTGCTAGACAGTCGCAAGACTATTGTGTGACGCGATATCAAATTTAATGAGGAGAAAGCCATGAAGTGTTCGCTTGAGAGGGAGCCACACTTGCATGCAGATGAGGAGCTATTAGTTCCTAGTTGACCTTAAGTTGGTCTGTTACAGAGGAAGTTCTCTTGAGTGGAAAGACCACTCATGCAACGCCAAACCATCAAGGCTGAAGCCTCACAGAAGCGACGGCGGCTCAAGATGCGAGAGAAGATTGTGAGACTACCTCTTAGCGAGAAAAGACAATCACACGACCGCTATCTGAATGCTGCTCTGTGAAAACATCAAACAAAACCCATCTCTTTCAGGAAAAACACTGGAGGAATTACCTGGGTGATACCCATAGGTGGAAAATGCTGAATTAGTTCATGGCTGGTTGTGGGAGATTGTCCCAAGGTCGGAAGGGAAATTAGTGGTAGGTTCTGTTATTGCCTAAATCCACCTTAGGCTGAAGGAAGGCAGAGCTCAGGGTAACATCAAACCAGGCTCAGTTTGGTAGCTAGCCCTACCAGAACAGGAGAGAGCTCTCTCCCTGTCAATCTCAGTAAAAATAATCAATAGGGCTTGATATGACTGAAATAAAAGCTAATTTTAGGCTAGGTATATAAGTAAGGGAGTTTGAGTTTGATTTTTGGGGGTTTTGTTGGATCAAAGGGAAAGGCAGTTTTGGGTGTGGGGATAAGGCCTAGTTTTTGTAGAGTTCTGATTGGGGCAAGGAAGGCAATTGTTTTGATGATTTAGATTGAATGAATGGATGGATTAGACTGGTGAGGAGCTGAAGAGGGAAAGAGGGTCTCAAGATTCCTCCTCAAACAGATGAAAACATGGAAAATTAAACAAACTGAAGGCAGAGAAAAGAAAACTGATCAATTCTACCTTTATAACTTGTTTGTTCAATTTAAGAAGAAAGGAAAATGAAAATGGTACACATAAACATCAGTGAACTTAAAATCACATAGAGAAAAACACCATCAAAACACAAAGCAACATGGATCCCAAAAAGTGCTGCAAACCCTGGTCTATTCCTTTGCCAAATTTGCGGAAATGAAATGTACGATGAAGTGCCAAGCAATCCCAAGTGTCCAACCATGAAAATCATTGAGAAAATACATAATATAGACAATAATAACTCCTCCCCATGCCTCTATGGGTTGATCTCATCATTCTAGGAGCTGTTTCAACCATATCTAAACTAGGAACTGAAAAATAGGCAATGAAACAACTTGCCTCTATATGCTAGGAAACTGATCCATTCACTCACATTTCACCTTTTGGTGAATGAATCTTCTAGAATGAGTAAAAGGGTGCAAAAATTACATCATGATCATGAAATTAAATCAAGGTACATCAAGAGTTACATGAAAAAGTGAAACTGGCCAAAACTAGGCGAAATTCTGAGCTGCTGAGTGAAAAATAGGCCAAATTCCTCTATGCACCGCACTTGGAATCTCTATGCGTAGCACAAGTTTGTAGATAATTTTTAGGCTCTTCCTGAAGTCAAAATTGAGCACAGGATAGCGCGTTGGATAGCCTTGCCTGTCTACTTTCTAACCCAATTGGAATTTCTAGATTTGGTTTCCATTTGCCCCTCCAAAAGTTCAATCTCCCAAAACTACTTCTTGTGTGTGGAAAAAGTGGCAGAAAGGCCATTTTTAGGGTGTTTTTGACCCTTTAGACAACCTAGAACTTGATGAAATCCTTAGGTAATCCATGAGCATGCGTAAATTTTGATAAAAAATCTAGAAATGTAAATTTTCCCCCCTGAAGAGTTGCCAATTATAAGCGCGCGCAAAGTGGCGCTACGCGTCAGGCAGGAAACTCTGTTTTGTGACCAAAAAATTCAAAATTGACAAAATGTTTCCCAAATTTATTGAAATTTGGGCTGAAGGTCCCTCATCAAGTACTATGCTCAGCCAAAGAAGCTACGACCAAGATTTGGAGCCTATCATGTCTTTTGTGATGCTTCAATGCCCTCCTTAGCCTCGCTTTCAGGATTTTGATACGCGCCTTGCAAACATGATTGTGCGCCCAATAGTGATTATTCATGTGTCTAATCATGTTTTTCTCCTTTTTTGCCTTCTCCAACAGCTTCTTGAGATGAATTTTGACACTCTCAAGCCAAGTCTCTCTATCGGCCTCAATCTCTCGCTCAATAGGTGTCATCTCGGATGGGCTTCTTCGGGCAGCTTACCGGTTCTCATGGATGTTTTGCAACTCCATGATAGTTTTCCGATCCTCCAAACGTTTGTTCCGCCACTCCAGATAGTTTATGATCCATTGAGATCTCTACAATTTTTCGGTCAATGTGTCGATCTCAGCTTTCTGCTCCTAAATGACCTCTCTCAGTTTTAAGCTTGGAGAGCTCAAATCCTCATCAATCAAAATGAAATCAGTATCCTGGCCTCTTGAAGGGCCTTCATCCTGCATAGGCCTCTTACCTCTATCCTATACCTGTACCTATGCTGCTGATGATGGCAACAAGACCCCTTCCACCCTGGGTGGAGATAGTACTTGTCGCGCTGCTGCAAACAATGCTGTGGTGCCTCTCTAATAAGTAACAAACACTGGCACACTGATAGGCTCTGTCTCGGGACCCTCAAAATGGTGTGAAGGTTCACCTGGCTCATGAAAAATCTCCGGAGGAGGCTGAGGGGCTGTGAAGAACTCATGGGAAATGAAATCCTCTCATGCAATACCCTGCAATCCAAGCTGATGTACAACAATGATCTTGATGAGCGCATAATGATAAATATTGTTATGCTGCTGCTCGGGAGTCTTCTTTTGCACAAGAGTGGTCATTCTCTCCATGTTTCGACACATGAAATAAGGTATGTTAATCATCTTCACTCTCGTGAAATGCATCAATAACCTGATGTGGTATGCATAGAGGCATGAGAACCGACCCTCACAACTGAAGTATCTGATAATGAGTCTCATCAAAGGCGCATAGGATTCCTTCAGGAACCGGAATGGGAATACCCTCCTGAGCTGCCTCACATAGCGAGGCCTGATGTATGGTTCATAATTCACTCTGTCCACCTGTTGTCTTTTGTTCCACTCTTCACCTACATTGGGTATTCCTGTTGCCTGAGAAATGGTTTCCAGTGTCAAGGTGAAATTTACACCAGCAAGAGTTACCTGACCATCATGCAAATGTAAAACAAACAAACGAGCCAACTCCTGATGATGCTAAATCTGAGCAATTATCTCACAATACTGATAGCATGACTGCTTTCGAAAACATGCCATGGCAATTGGGCATGCCTGCAACTGGGTCAATGAGGTGGGCTCTTCTCTCACATGTTTGCCACCTTTACAGGGCCTTCTTGGTGCATGTAGCTCGGTGGTAGAATCACTGTCTTGTTCATATGATGAATCAGTGTCCATCTCCATGGTTTTACAAGTCTCTGCCAAGTGTATGCTGAGTTTTATGAGGTGAAAATAGGAATTTTGTATCTTTGTCTTGATTTCCAAATGTGCCAAATAGGAAGGTATTGTGGGAAATATGGACAGTGGGAAAAAAGTGGTTCAATCAAGTGAAATTGAAGTATGAGGACAGTCACTTGACTGTTTGGGGAATTTGGGATTTTGGGAAATTTTACCAATGAAATGGGAAGGGGAAAATGATGGGAAATGATTTGGGATATAAGGGAATAGGGGAGGGGCTATAATGATGGTATGACAATGATGGGAAAGGGAATCACAGGTGAGGAATGGAGTTGGATTATTTTGGCACAAAAATCAAATTTTAAAACTCAAATTCAAACCCTAAGGAGCAGTTTTTGACCAAATGAGAGGGTTTATAATTTCAACTTTCAAACTCTTATATTCCTCTGTTCAAACCACACCAAAAACAGTTTAATAGCAATTGCAAGGGCTCACAAACTTACTTGGATCATAGGAGGCTGAGTCGTTTTGAAATTTTATGGAGCAATGGAAAAATTTCGCTTGTCGGCCTTGTGCGCCGTGCGTACAACCCAGTGTGCCGCGCCTGGTGTATGCACCATGCACGCTCAAAATAACATGGTGATGTGCGGCTCTATGCACCACAACAACCACATGTGCCGCGAACTTCCTCCTATGTGCCGCGCCTGCAATTTCACCCACAGTCGGTCCTCCAAAACCTTGTTTTCGCTCTTCTACAATCTGACTCGGCTTAATGATGTCTCTTGGTGCAAATGAATTGATGAATGTGGAAAATATCATATATAACCATCAGACTTTAATTTTTTATTTCAAATAACCCACTTTCTAATGTTTGGGTTTGGCACTTTTCACCTTTTAATATAAACTCTGTTTTTGTTTCCACTTTGATTTTTTGAGCTGAATGACGAAACTTTTGTCTATTTTTTCCAGGGATGGCTGGCATGGAGTTTGGAAAAGGCGACCATGGCTGTGCCTGAAGAATTTCACAACTTTTTTTTTTTTGAAAATTTACATGGCATTAATTACAAAAGACAAAATTGACGATTTTTCTTCAAAACAGAGTTTTGAAGAAAAGTCATGATCGAGCATTATTAAGATGAAAAATTATTTCGAAGCTCCCTCATGTGCCTGCTGACATTATTAGGCATTCTGAAGACTAAACTTGCGAAACCCTAGACCTAATGAGACTGGAAACCCTAAAAGACTCTTTGCCCACCAAAATACCAAGCATTGACTTTGAATGACTGTAAATGATTTCGATGAATAGACACAGACTAGCAGGTACATGACATGAGGGACATGAGTGAAAAGACCCTTCTGTCAGAAGATCCATGCTCCTAATGGAATGAAAATGACTGAACTGAATGAGACACCTAAAATGAAATACAACAAAAGAAATTTTTATCTCTGACAGAGGGATGAAGAGACCAACTCTAACATTGGCTCCAATGGGGATGGTAGCTCCTGGGAGGTGCCAAGAACTACAGATTTTTGTGAGAGTAGGCAGTGCCTTTTTCCATTGGGCTATGGAGTCCATAACTTCGAAAAATCAACACAAGACTCTTGACTCATTTATTGACTGAAAATTTGACTCAAAATGACTCAACTTTGACACTGAAATGACTGAAAAATATGACTCAACAAACTCAAATCAAAGCTGCAATCAATCTTCAGAATTATAGCCTTCACTTTGAGCCCCAAACTAAAGAAAAAATCACAGCACACACTTGCAACGAAACTGAAATAAACAGTATGTACAGTGACAATGTAAACAACAGAAAATATCTTAGAAATGATACTTCTTGAGCAGCCGACCATTGACCGGCCCTCCTGGACAATCTTCCCCATTCATCTCCTTCATAATAAAAGCATTCTAACCCTGATATGCAGCAATTTTAAAGGGTCCTTTCCAGATATTTTCGAACTTACCGTGCTTACCCTTTTCCTCGTTCCTTGCATCCCGTTTCAGCACCACTTCTTCCAATTGAAATTTGTCTGCCTTTTCTTTTCTGTCATAGATTTTCTTAATTCTCTCCTGCAGCTTGAATGTGTTTTGAAAAACTTCTTCCCTCGTCTGCTGCAAATGGATCATTTGATTTATTCTTCTTTGCATATGATCTTCTTCACTGCCAGCTTCCTGTAGAAGTTTGACCACTGGAACTGCGAGAGAGGTAGGAAACACTATATCAACTCCATAAACTAACTCAAAGGGGGACATACCAATGGATTTCTTCTGACTCACTCGATCTGCCCAAAGTGCATTGACCAGCTTATTATGCCAACTTTTCTTGTTTATTTCCAGCAACTTTTTAATGATGTTGACCAAAGATTTGTTGGAAGACTCCGCCAATCCGTTGCCTTGCGGATGATAAGCGGTTGAGTGTCCCAAAATGATTTTATACTTGTCACAAAACTCAATCATCTTTTTTTATTTGAAAGCTGTTGCATTATCAGTGATTAACTTATTTGGGCAACCAAAACGAGACAAAATGTTATTCTCAAGGAAAGAAATTATTACCGAATCCAGAGCTTGCCTAGTGGGAATCGCTTCGATCCATTTCGTGAAATAATCTGTCGCTGTTAAGATCCATATATGATGACCTAAAGAAGCAGGATGAATTTCTCCAATGAAATCCAAACCCCACTGCTGAAAAGGAGCACTTACCTCAATGGGTTTAAGCGGAAAAGGCTGCAATTTCTGCCTCCCTTAAAAAATCTGACATTCATGGCAGCTTTTGACCGTCTTATACACATCAGCAAACAGTGTCGGCCAATAATACCCTGCTCTCACAATCTTGTTGGCCGTTGTTTTCCAAAAAAGGTGACCCCAACAATCTCCCTTATGAAAATCCTCCATGACCTGCTTTGCTTCTTCTTCCACCAAACAGTTTAACAAAACACCACCGGGGTCTTTCCAATAAAGTGAATTATTCAAAACACAAAACTTAGCAGCCTTCAATTTCAGAGTTCTACTTTTGTTTCTAGCCATGCCGGTTGGTGGTGACAAATTTTGAAGCACATATACAATATCTGAATACCAAGGAGAAAGCAGAAAGATTTCTGATACCTGAACTGATGAAATTTCCTCATTCTCCTCGGACATAGCAATAATCAGATTGATGTCCAAATCATGCAAATTCGATTTAGCCATTAGCTTTTCCATCCCTTGTCCTTTGATAAGTTTTGTAGGCTTTATCTTGACATCATACTCAAAAAAAGCTGTAATCCATCTACCCCGTCTCCCTTCTGAATCTGTTTGCACTAAAACATCCTTAATAGCAGTGTTAGGAACATAAGCAAGAATATGAGAATGCAGAATATATACTCGGAAATATTTCAACGCTTTCACAAGAGCAAGAGCTCGATTTTCAATTATGTTATATTTCAGGGCTGCATCTCTTATGGTACGGCTAAAAAAAGAAATTTGTTTTTCATGTCCATCTCTTTTCTGCATTAATACTGTTGCTATAGTATGCTTCGAAGCAAATGAAAACAAAATAAAATCCTGAGTATAATCCGGGCTGATCAAATCCAGAGCTGATGAAAGAGCCAACTTCACAAAATTGAAAGATTTTACGGCCTCTTCATACCATTTTACTATGCTATCCTTCTTAAGCATGTCTATAATCTCTCTTAGATGTTCAAAAAGATTAGGCACAAAACGGCGTAAAAATTTCATCTTACCATTAAAAGACTGAATCTCCTTCTTATTCCGGGGAAGATCAATTTTCTGAATAGCTTCAACTCGTGCTGGGTCAATACAGATGCCATATTTTGAGATAATGTGACCAAGGAGTTTTCCCTCATCCATGGAAAACAAACTCTTCTTCGGATTGAGTGACACACCATACTTTCTACATCGCTGAAAAACAACTTTCAAATGGTAAAGATGCTCTTCATCAGAATTGGAAAAGACTGTCAAATCATCAAGATATACAACTAGGAAAACATCTTTCTCATTTGCAAATTCCATATCCATTGCGCGCTGAAATGTCGCACCAGCATTCTTCAAACTGAAAGGAATTTTAGCATAATGGAAATTTCCCCACAGAGTGGTGAACGTTGTTTTGTCTCTGTCATCCTCATGGACCAGAATTTGGTTATACCTTGAATAACCATCGAGTAGTGACATACGAGATGCTCCAACTACTCGCTACAATATGTGATCCATTTTGGGCAATGGATAATTGTCTTTCAAAGAAACCTTGTTCAAATTCCTAAAATCAATGCACAAACTAATCTCACTTGTCTTCTTGCAGACGGGCACCAAATTGGAAATCCAATCTAAAAACCTTATAGGACAATGATACCAGACTTGTATAATCGATTCACCTCCTTCTCAATTGAGGGCAGCAACTTCGGATTATCCTTCTCAACTTATGCCTGAAGGGCTTTTGATTCGACTTAATAGGAATGGTGTGCTGAATTATATTTGTATCATACGTCTTCAAATCTGAATAGTCCCAAGAAAAAACATCAGCAAAAGAAGACAACAAATTAACATATTTTGCTTTTACCTCCAGTGGCAATGCTTTAGACAACTTCACCATCTTTGGATTCTCAGCTGATCCAATGTTCACGTCTTCAACTCCCTTTTCGGTTGGTCGCAAGGTTGGTTTTCTAGCTACGTCATCTTGATCAAAGAGCTCTTCTAAAGGTATCAAACCCTTAGGAATGACATTATCTTTCAGCTGCAACACTTCCATCTGATTTATTTTCACATCAGCCTCACCATCATCATGCTCCATGTCAATTGAAGTCTCTTTGAATTTACCTTTGTTTTGCAGAAATTCATTAATCTCATCATCATCCTGGAAAACTTGCCAATACCTTTGATTGTCCAGGACAGTTGGACGATGCTTCACATGGATTTCAAACTTGTTACTTGAATTCATTGGAATCTTCAAATTACTTGTTGCCTTAGCAAGAGCATTTGCAATACCATTCTAAATACGAGGGATACAAGTCAAAGTATAGTCTGAAAACAACTTCAAGATATCAAGAACAACATTTCGATAAGCCCGCATTCGAGGATGCTTAGCTTGATAGTCACCCTTCACTTTCTTAATTATCAACTCGGAGTTGCCATAGAATGAAATCCTCGTAGCATTCAACTTTCTAAGTATTTTCAGACCAACAATAAAAGCTTCATATTCTGCCTCATAATTCGAACAATCAAATGCTAATTTGTAAGAACAAACCCTCACATTACTTGGTACCTTGTTTGGGGCGGAAAAAGGGCTGCGTACCCAAATACCAATTCCAGCACCATCACTTCCTACTGCACCATTGAAATCCATAGTCCAAAAACCATATTCATCTTCTTCGAAGTGTTGAAATTGTGTTTGCTCCATAATTTCTGCTTGCTGTCCATCAAATTTCTGCTGCTGTCGGAAGGTTGATTGCTCAGCGGAACTCTCAAGTTCTTGTCTTTCTTTCATCAAAACTTCTCTGGAATTTTCTGTGATTTCCGGGATGTCCTCTACTTTAACTAACTGACTATCTACATCATTGAAACTATCTGAATACAAAACAAAAGACTCTAAATATGTATGTACATAATTTATCGGATGATTTACCGGTTTCTCCTTGCTGGTGATCATATACTTCATTTTTTTCTCCCGATATAATCTTCTCATCTGACCGAACACAGGAATGGTAGCATAGGAGAAATCAAGCTGCAATTTTCCCTTCTATTTCGCTCCCCAAGATCTAGAAAGAAGCATGCCAAATCTAGGAGGAATGTCCGCCACAACCACATCCATCAAAACGTTCTTAGTTGGAATCTGATCTAAACTAACCACCAAATATTGGATGAGCCCGATGCATCTTACCCTACTGGAATCAAAAGAATACATATCATGATATTTCCTAGTGATGTCTAATCCCAATTTCTCCATGATTTCCCTCGGCATGAGATTATGGGAAGCTCCAGAATCAAACATGGCATTATGCAACACAAAATCATGCAATCTAAGGCTGATATAAAAAGGAGGCACATCACTATCGGGAGACTCACCATCCAAGCTGGTCCAAATATCAACTCAGGTTGATCATCTTCCACATTCATCATATCATACATTGGATCGAAATTCAAAATTTTAGATACTTGACCCTTGTAGCTACTATTTATCATTAACTCAGTCAAAGGAATGGAAACTTTTAACTTAGAAATCTCACTCTCTAAGTTAAAGAATGAAGTTATTTCTACCTCTTTGGCTGGAGTATCCTTCTTTTTAGCTTTCTCCCTCGATACAATTGGCTGATTAGATCTTTCATTTGCTGGTGTAGACTTGCTAGTAGTGGGATCAACTACTTCTTTTCCCTTCTTCTGTGCAATGGGTGCATCATTCTTTGGTGCTGAAACTTCCTTTCTCTTTTGGATTGGGTTGATAGGCACATCTCTGTTTCTAAGTGAATATTGTCGCTGCTGGGTGGAAAAAGCATTCATATAACCTTTTTGATACTCATCCGACTCTTCTTCAAGAGCTGTCTCATTTGCCAAGATAAAATCCTCATCCTTTTGTTCAGCTGAATTTTCTGCATACTCCTCATCTTCAGTGATAAAGTTTGTCATTTCATGAGGTGTAAAGAAGTGGCTTTCTTCTCCTATTACATTATCTTCATCATCTGATTCCGGACCAACAAAATTCTGCTGTAAAGGAGTCTTTACCTGCTATTGTACTGGCGGTGGTTCTTGTGCTCGCTGATCTCATTGTTTGATCTTGAATTATGGTTGCTGCTGTCCATAGAATTTAGGATTTCTGATCTGCGGTTCAGGCTTATCAAGTGTCAATATTTCAATCATCTTTTCCACCTTGCGGAGTACTTGATCTGAAGTAGAAGCTTCTTCCTTTATCAGGACTTTTTTCTCTGCTTTCAATCTAGCTCTCGTGTCATTCAAATTAGCTTCAACACTCACTGCAATTTTCTACATGTCCTCCAAAGTGGGCGGATCTCTTTCTTGTAAGGAGTAGGCCATGTCTGGATCAAAACCATCTGGAAATTTTAGCAAAGATGACTTCCTAGCTGGCCTTAAATCATGAGGAATTGCATTGTAAACCACATTAAATCTGATACAACAGTCTTGGACTAACTCACCTACGTTGTGCTTGATCTTGGTATATTCAGAAGTGATCTGGAGAGGATCTTTCTTTACTTCCCACCGATCCAAGAACTGTCTTTGAAGCTCAACCAATGTAGCAATACTTCTAGGCTGCAAAGCTCTGAACCACTTTCGTACTTCACCTCCAAAAGTTTGCACAAACAATCTCATGGTGACATTTTTTGCATCAATTTCATGAAGATCGAAGAAATCTGCCATTCTGTCAATATGTTGCTGAGCGGGAACACTTTTAGGAGTGCCATCAAACAATGGGATTTTACTTTGATAATCAGCAGGCATGGCATCCAAGTTTTGGGGCAGGACAAGAGGTGCAAATCTAGCAGCCATTGCTCTTGGTGGATTTATAACCGATCTCAGAGATACAGGTGGAGTAGGAGTAGTAGATGTATGAGATGTATGTGGTGTGGATGGAGGTGATACTACTGTAGATTTCTGATCAAAAATAGATGGTTGTATGGGAATGGTAGGAATGAAAGGAGGCTCGGTATGAACTTGTGAACCAGATGTAACTGCTGATGGCCCAAGAGTTTTAGATGCAGATTCTATAAACTCAGGAATATTTGCTGCCACAATGGATTTTTGAATATTCAAGATGTAACTGTCAATGGATCTATTAGCTTGTTCAATTTCAAGATACTTGATAAACTCAGGATTTATGACAGTAGAACCAATAGCACTTTCAGACTTAGTCTCAAACAACGAAAACTCAAATTGCTCATCAAATTCTAGATCTTCAAGATATTCAAACACAGCGGGACATGAATGAGATTTGAATAGAGGGATCATGGGACTTTCTCGATGGAGGATTCTTGAAATCAGATTAGGATTTTCATACATTGGAGGTGGATCGAGATCTGGATTTTCTCTAGTATGTCTTCTGGAAGCCAGTGTGTTGGATTATTTTAGAAATCAAAGGGACAAAATCAACTTGTTCAGCCTATCAAATTCTAGACTCATCACCCAAAAGCCCAGAATGATCTAATATACTGGGGTAATTCACAAGTCAAGTGTCACGTTTACAAACTAGACTGGAGATTGACTGAAGCAACGTTTATCTACTTTCGCTAATCCAAAGAAAGAGCGTTTCAAAGGCTACCTAGCATAACTTCAGGCTCCGTCTGTAGCTTATAAAATAAATAACACCAACAAGCAAACCATTTTCTTTCCCTAGTATGGTCACCACTATGTTATTGCCTAAATCCACCTCAGGCTGAAGGAAGGCAGAGTTCAGGGTAACATCAAACCATGCTCAGTCTGGTAGCTAGCCCTACCAGAACAGGAGAGGGCTCTCTCCGGGTCAATCTCAGTAAAAAAATAAATAGGGCTTGAGATGACTAAAATAAAAGCTAATTTTAGGCTAGGTATATAAGTAAAGGAGTTTGATTTTGATTTTGGGGGGTTTTGTTGGATCAAAGGGAAAGGCAGTTTTGGGTGCGGGGATAAGGCCTAGTTTTTGCAGAGTTCTGATTGGGGCAAGGAAGGAATTTTTTTTGATGCTTTAGATTGAATGAATGGATGGATCAGACTGGTGAGGAGCTGAAGAGGGCAAGAGGGTCTCAAGAGTCCTCCTCAAACAGATGAAAACATGGAAAATTAAACAAACTGAAGGCAGAGCAAAGCAAACTGATGAATTCTACCTTTATAACTTGTTTGTTCAATTTAAGAAGAAAGGAGAATGAAAATGGTACACATAAACATCAGTGAACTTAAAATCACATAGAGAAAAACACCATCAAAACACAGAGCCACATGGATCCCAAAAAGTGTTGCAAACCCTAGTCTATTCCTTTGCCAAAATTGCAGAAATGAAATGTACGATGAAGTGCCAAGCAATCCCAAGTGTCCAACCCTGAAAATTACTGAAAAATACATAATATAGACAAGAATAACTCCTCCCCATGCCTCTAGGGGTCAAGCTCATCATTCTAGGATCTGTTTCAACCATATCTAAACTAGGAACTGAAAAATAGGCAATGAAACAACTTACCTCTATATGTTAGGAAACTGATTCATTCACTCACATTTCACCTTTTGGTGAATGAATCTTCTAGAATGAGTAAAAATGTGCCAAAATTACATCATGATCATGAAATTACATCAAGGTACATCAAGAGTTACATGAAAAAGTGAAACTGGCCAAAACTAGGCGAAATTCTGAGCTGCTAAGTGAAAAATAGGCCAAATTCCTCTATGCGCCGCGCCTGGAATCTCTATGCGTAGCACAAGTTTGGAGATGATTTTGAGGCCCTTACTGAAGTCCAAATTGAGTGTAGGATAGCTCGTTGGAAATCCCTGCCTGTCTAATTTCCAACCCAAGTGGAATTTATGGATTTGGTTTCCATTTTCCCCTCAAAAAGCTCAATCTCCCAACACTGCTTTCTGTGTGTGCAAAAAGTGGCAGAAAGGCCATTTTAAGGGTGTTTTTGACCCTTTAGGCAACCCAGAACTTGATGAAATCCTTAGGTAATCCATGAGAATGCATAAATTTTGATAAAAAATATAGAAATGCAAATTTTTCCCCCTGAAGAGCTGCCAATTATAAGCACGTGCAAAGTGGCACTACGCATCGGGCAGGGAAATCTGTTTTATGACCAAAAAATTCAAAATGGACAAAATTTTTCCCAAATTTCTTGAAATTTGGGCTGAAGGTCCCTCATAAAGTACTATGCTCAGACAAAGAAGCTTCGGCCAAGATTTGGAGCCTATCATGTCTTTTGCGACGCTTCAGTGCCCTCCTTAGCCTCGCTTTCAGGATTTTGATACGCACCTTGCAAACATGATTGCGTGCCCAATAGTGATTCTTCATGTGTCTGAGCATGTTTTTCTCCTTTTTTGCCTTCTCCAATACCTTCTCGAGATGAATGTTGACCCTCTTAAGCCAAGTCTCTTTATCGGCTTCAATCTCCCGCTCAATAGGTGTCATCTCGGATGGGCTTCTTCGGGCAGCTTGCGAGTTCTCACGGATGTTTTGCAACTTCATGATCATTTGCCGATCCTCCAAATGTTTTTTTCGCTACTCCATATAGTTTATGATCCATTGAGATCTCTAAAATTTTTCGGTCAATGTGTCGATCTCAGCTTTCTGATCCTGAATGATCTCTCTTAGTTTTGAGCTTGGAGAGCTCAAATCCTCATCAATCAAAATGAAATCAGTATCCTGGCCTCCTGAAGGGCCCTCATCCTGCATAGGCCTCTTACCTCTGTCCTGTACTTGTACCTGTGCTACTGATGATGGCAACAAGACCCCTTCCACCCTGGGTGGAGATAGTAATCGTCGGGCTGCTGCAAACAATTCTCTGGTGCCTCTCTGATAAGTAACAAACACTGGTACACTGATAAGCTCTATCTCAGGACCCTCAAACTGGTGTGAAGGTTCACCTAGCTCATGAAAAATCTCCGGAGGAGGCTGAGGGGCTGTGAAGAAGTCATGGGAAATGAAATCCTCCCATGCAATACCCTGCATTCCAAGATGATGTACAACAATGATCTTGATGAGTGCATAATGATAAATATTGTTATGCTACTGCTCGGGAGTCTTCTTCTGCACAAGAGTGGTAATTCTCTCCATGTTTCGGCACATGAAATAAGGTATGTTCATCATCTTCACTCTCATGAAATGCAGCAATAACCTGATGTGGTATGCATAGAGGCGTGAGAACCGACCCTCACAACTGAAGTATCTGATAATGAGTCTCATCAAAGGCGCATAGGATTCCTTCAGGAACCAGAATGGGAATACCCTGTTGAGTTGCCTCACATAGCTAGGCCTGATGTATGGTTCATAATGCACTCTGTCCACCTACTGTCTTTTGTTCCACTCTTCACCTACATTGGGTATTCCCGTTGTCTTAGAAATGGTTTCCGGTGTCAAGGTGAAATTTACACCAGCAAGAGTTACCTGACCATCATGAAAATGTAAAACAAACAAACGAGCCAACTCTTGATGATGCTGAATCTGAGCAATCATCTCACAGTACTGATAGCATGACTTCTCTCGAAAACATGCCATGGAAATTGGGCAGGCCTGCAACTGGGTCAATGAGGTGGGCTCTTCTCTCACATGTTTGCCACCTTTACGAGGCCTTCTCGGTGCATGTAGCTTGGTGGTAGAATCACTGTCTTGTTCATATGATGAATCAGTGTCCATCTCCATGGTTTTACAAGTCTATGCCAAGTGTATGTTGAGTTGTATGAGGTGAAAATAGGAATTTAGTATCTTTGTCTTGATTTCCAAATGTGCCAAATAGGAAGGTACTGTGGGAAATATGGACAGTGGGAAAAAAGTGGTTCAATCAAGTGAAATTGAAGTATGAGGACAGTCACTTGACTATTTGGGGAATTTTGGATTTTGGGAAATTTTACCAATGAAATGGGAAGGGGAAAATGATGGGAAATGATTTGGGATATAAGGGAATAGGGGAGGGGCTATAATGATGGTATGACAATTATGGGAAAGGGAATCACAGGTGAGGAATGGAGTTGGATTATTTTGGCACCAAAATCAAATTTTAAAACTCAAATTCAAACCCTAAGGAGCAGTTTTTGACCAAATGAGAGGGTTTATAATTTCAAATTTCAAACTCTTATATTCCTCCCTTCAAACCACACCAAACACTGTTTAATAGCAATTGCAAGGGCTTACAAACTTACTTGGATCATAGGAGGCTGAGTCATTTTGAAATTTTATGGAGCAATGGAAAAATTTTGCTTGTCGGCCATGTGCGCCGCACGCACAACCCATTGCGCCGCGCCTGGTGTATGTGTCGTGCACACTCAAAATAACACGGTGATGTGCATCTCTATGCGCCGTGAAAACCACATGCGCCGTGACCTTCCTCCTATGCACCGCGCCTGCAATTTCACCCACAGTCGGTCCTCCAAAACCCTGTTTTCGCTCTTCTACAATCTGACTCGGCTTAATGATGTCTCTTGGTGCAAATGAATTGATGAATGTGGAAAATATCATATATAACCATTAGACTTTAGTTTTTTATTTCAAATAACCCACTTTCTAATGTTTGGCTTTGGCACTTTTCACCTTTTAATATAAACTCTGTTTTTGTTTCCACTTTGATTTTTTGAGCTGAATGACGAAAATTTTGTCTATTTTTTGTAGGGATGGCTGGCATGGAGTTTGGAAAAGGCGACCAGGGTTGTGCCTGAAGAATTTCACAACTGAATTTTTTTTGAAAATTTACATGGCATTAATTACAAAAGACAAAATTGACGATTTTTCTTCAAAACAGAGTTTTGAAGAAAAGTCATGATCGAGCATTATTACGATGAAATTTTTGTGATGAAAAGTTATTTCGAACCTCGCTCATGTGCCTGCTGACATTATTAGGCATTCTGAAGACTAAATTTGCAAAACCCTAGACCGAATGAGACTGGAAACCCTAAAAGACTCTTTGCCCACCAAAAGACCAAGCATTGACTGTGAATGACTGTAAATGATTTCGATGAATAGACACAGACTAGTAGGTACATGACATGAGGGACATGAGTGAAAAGACCCTTCTGTCAGAAGATCCATGCTCCTAATGGAATGCAAATGACTAAACTAAATGAGACACCTAAAATGAAATGCAAAAAAAGCGATTTTGATCTCTGACGGAGGGATGAAGAGACAAACTTTAACATGTTCGAGATGGATCTACAAATTGAAGCAAGTAGCTGATGGGAGTGTGGAGAAGTACAAGGAAATATTTTTTTCCCAAGGCTTCTCACAGATTGAGGGGATTGATATGAGGAAACCTTTGCACCTGTCGCAAGGTATTCTTCCATACAGATGATTCTTGCTCTCTCAGCACAGATGGGGTGGCACATTCATCAGATGGATGTGAAGACTGTGTTCCTCAATGGAGTGATTAAGGAGGAGGTGTACATAGAGCAGCCTGAAGGTTTCAAGATCTTCAGCAGCGAGTCGCATGTGTGAAGGCTCAAGAGAGCATTGTATGGGTTGAAACAAGCACCTCGTGCTTGTTACACATGGATAGACAGTTATTTCACCGGACTTGGATTCTCCAAGAATGAGGCAGATCCAAACCTATACCAGATTGTGGTGGAGGGTAAGTTGATGATCATTGTACTTTATGTAGATGATTTTATTTTGACGGGTGATGAAATTTTGATACACTCATGCAAGGCTGATCTTGCAAAGGAGTTTGAAATGAAGGACTTGGGCCTCCTTCATTATTTCTTGGGATTGGAAATTTGGCAGCGCAGTGATGGATTTTTTGTGTCTCAAGGCAAGTATGCCTGGAAGATACTAGAGAAGTTCAACATGCATGGCTGCAAGCCTATCGACACTCCTCTTCCTGGTGGATGGAGGAAAGAGGATGCTACATCGGCAGAGGTAGTGGATGCCACTGTTTATCGACAGTTGGTGGGGTCACTTATGTATCTGGTCAATACACAACCTGACATATGCTATGCTGTTAACCAGCTTTCACAAGCTATGTTTAAGCCTACCAAGCTCATTTGGAAGGCAGGCAAGCATGTATTGAGATATCTCAGAGGCACATCGGGATATGGATTATGGTACAGACAGTCGGATGAGGTGAAGCTATGTGGCTTCACAGATGCAGATTGGGTAGGGAGCCCAACGGACAGAAAGAGCACATCTGGAGGGATTTTCAGTATCGGGTCGACAAAAATTTCTTGGTACAGCAAGAAGCAGAGATCCATGGCACTCAGTTCAGCATAGGCCGAGTATATGGCAGCGAGTTTGGCTGCATGCGAGGCTATATGGATGAGGAAGATCCTAGTCGGGTTGTTCAGTTCACACTTAGATCCTAATGTGATATATTGTGATAATCAGAGTTGCATCAAACTCTTGGTTAATCCAGTATTTCATGATAGATCTAAACACATTAACATCCGGTATCATCATATCGTAGATTGTGTGCGCTAAGATCATGTTACTTTCATACATTCCCACTGAGGATTAGGAGGTTGATATCCGACGAAGGTGCTCACCAGGAGCAAATTCGAATTCCATAGGGGGCATGATGGGGAAATGATAATCCTTATCTTGTTGAGAGGGAGTGTTGAGATTGCAACAAGATGATGAGCTTAGTGGAAAGAAGTCGCCTTAACTAAGTGGGCCCGTAGGCTATTTTTGGCGCAAGTATATTTTTAGACATGTCGATCATATTCTATGAGTTGCAGGATGCTATTTGTGGATGGTTGGTCAATTTGGAAAAATAGATGGACTTCTATTTTTAGACATATTGGGCAGAATCTATTTTTAGATTGCCAGTCTAAAAATACATATGTCGAATATTATTAGCTCTTAATAATATTTGGACTCTAAACATTAACTTATTCTCTTGGAGCACTTCAGTTAAGTGCACAGATGTGGCACAGGAGCTGACAGAAGGAATTACGTTATTCCTGAGGGTTAAGTGGAGCTATTGCATGGATACTTCAGTTAGAACTCATGTGACAGAGTTTGGTGGAGTTATTGAGGTAGTTGATGGAGTTGTGTTCAATTTAACTGAGTTAAACATAGTTGAGCTAGTTGTATCTAGTCTAACTGATTGATACACTAGTGAGAGTGGTGTGAATTAATTATTAATTAATTCACTATTTATTAACTCATTAATCAACTAAAGAATACATCAGCTAACTACAGTGCATGGACAATTTTAGTGGAGACCAGTGAAGAGGTAGGTGAAAGAGCAGTGTGACTATCATTTGTGACTATAGTGTTGCATGATTTTCAACAACCAGTGATTGGAGATGCCAATGAGGATTGTGTGAGCAAGGTTGGACAAATTCGAGTTCATTTAGAGCCATTCTTCAGTAGTGATTGCGCAGTAGAGGCAGGATATCAGGGGGCAGAGATTGGAGCGTGTGATTTGCTAGATTGGGCTTGATTAGTGTGTAACAATTGGAGATTGTACTGAGAGCTTTGTATAATTATTATTACATGATCTCTATGACATATAACATACATATAGTTGGAGGTTTTCATCTTTAAGCTTTCCCATAAAATATTGTGTTCATATGTGTGATTGTTTATGGTTTTAATGTGCGCATGTGATTGTTTTTATTTCCGCAATTAATGATCAATGGAAGAAGAGATTCTTTATTGTGCATGAAGTTCAAATAGTGTGTGATCAGGAGAATATTGGTGTATAAAATATCAGTTATCAAATTTCTACATTATTTTCTTGCATTTGTTGAAGAATTTGAGGATGAATATTAATTGATTTTGTCCCATAACCATCTTCATTTGATTCTCCTTGTCGTGTTGATTCTAAAGGTATGTGGCACATCACATGGGTCCTCTTGGTTGAGGAGATATGGATTCTTGAAGTTGAAACCCCAATTGTGGTCAAAAGGCCCCAAAGAAGATTCTACAAGAAACTTATGGATTGGCTTATTACTAGTGTCGTTATAATTCAATAAAAAATTAAATTATGATAGGCCACTTAGTAAATTTCGTTTGCAAAATAAGTCATGGTCATGGGAAAAATAATTAATTAAATTTGGAAATTATGTCTATCTCCTAAGCTAGTTGGCTTTTTTCTCCAAAAATTCAAATTTAAATTCAAATTTGAGGTTGGTTTCCCTCAGTTTTTATTAAGTTTACTTAACCAGGAAAGTTTCCCTTCTCCTCTATATATAGGGGCTCAAATCCTCCATAAGAGGCAAGATTTATGTGCTATCTTATGTGACATTTTCCATGCTATGTGGCTTTAAGTAGTCCTGATTATTTGAACTAGTGGGTCGAAGTTTGAGAGGAATATTGGTTTAAAAAAAAAAATTGGGTATTTGGTTTTTTTCAAGGAGACAAATCTAGAGGGTTCTAAGGCATATATCATCGAGAACATGTGCTAGATCAAGGGTGAGTTTATTGACCTTGTGAGGTGAGTCTTTTTTAGGCCAATCAATCCTTTGTGACAGACCTTGTGAGACCATTTTTCAGAGGCCAGTCAAACCTTTGAGGGAGATATTTCTGAGGAAAAACACAGGTGGTTTCTGAAGTATTTTGTAGACCTTTCTCAAGACTTTTGTCCAATTTGGAGCTCACTTAATGTATATCTTTTTATTCTTAAGAGATTTGATCAGAGGAAAAACTATTTATGAATTTTTTGACATTCTAGTGCTTACATATGAGGCATCTTTCAAAGGCGGGGGTAAACTGTGTTACAAACTTGTTGATCAAAGTCTAAGTACTATTCAGCCCTGTGGGAGATCAATTATGTGGAAGTCTAGATACCTGAAGTTGTTTTTTTTACCATCTCATCCCTAGATTGACATTGTTTGAGAGGCTTTTCCACACAAAATTAAGGGTTATTTCACATTGGTTTATGGTAGCATTTTCTATGGCATAATCTGAGTCTTCTTGTGGAAAATTTCACCTCAAATTAAAATGCATATTTTCAATTTTATGGAATATTTTAACACATTCTTTATTGGCATCTCTAAGGTAAGTGTTTGCATCAATTTGTAGTTGCCTTAGGCCACCTAAAACATCCTTCAGTGAGGTATAATAATATTACTCTAAGGACGAGTGTTGGTACCATTTTTTGTATTGGAAACATCTGTGTAGTATAATTTCACTATCAATTTTCAGGCCATTTAAGAATATCTTCAAAGTTATTTTTAAGGTCAAGCCTATCAAAGTACTTGGGCCTCAGTAGCCCTAAGAAACCTGATAAATTTTAGGCCACCTATATTGCATGAGATTCTTGTCTTATCACTCATTGAAAAGGCCTTCATCTATAGCAATAGGATCCATATATTAAAGGCATGGAAGACTGTCACAGGAGCATCAACATTTTAGAATAAAATAGAAGAGAATTGACAAAACGATAAGGGAAGATAAGGGTCAGATGAGTGGCATACATATTCAATAATTAGTGGCACATTCTATGAGTACTTTCACGTTTCATTTTTTTTTTAAAATATTTTTAGCCTTGCATCGGAAGACCGATGTTTCATAAGCGTCGTAAGACCGACACTCTAAATGTCGGAAGAGTGACGATTATTATTTTTTAAATATTTGTACTGTTTCGTCGGAAGAGCGACGTCTCTTATTTTAAATAATTTTATTGTTTCATCAGAAAAGTGATATCTCATAAACATCGGAAGTGAAATGTCGTAAACATCAGAAGAAGAAATGTCGAAATTGCGACAGTTGTGTGAAAAATTGATAAACTTCAGAAGACCGATGCTTTAAATGTCGGAAGAGGTAACATCGGAATTGCGACGCATATGGATCGCCAGAAGATCGACGCCTTGGAAAACGTTGGAAGAGTGATGGATTGGAAAAAGTTGGAAGAGCGACGGTTTGGAAAACATTGGAAAAGAAACAGTTGTTTGGAAACGTCGAAAAAAAGTGTCGCTCTTCCGACACTTTATTGAAGTGTCTAAATTGTGAAGTAATGGCTAACCACATTTTTCCCGGCCTCAAACTGTTGCTCTTGCGATGCCTATGTGTCAAAATAGTGACGAAGTGGCCGTTGGAAATTGGGCCAAATATACTAGTGCCAATATTTAAGGTGGAAACCCAATTCGGGAGAAAGCCACCACTGCTGTCGTCTCTATCGTCAATATTTATTATATGGAAAATTGTTTACAACATTGTACTAATGCAGACTCATATTAGTACGCAGGATTCTACCTGCAGAAGGCTGCAACCTTCACTCGTTTACCAACTGCTACTAGAAGGGAGCTCCAACCCCCTTTCTTCTCGTTTACCAGCCACTCCTGGAAGGGAGCTTCAACCCCCTGAACATAACACCAGCTTCTACTGGCAGGAAGTTTCTACTTCCATACTAAAGGCTTCAACCCTCAGACCCACTGCAGACCACGTTTCATCAATTTTATTACTGGATCAAATAACATCAATACAACCCTTTATCAACAATCATAAGCTTTGCCCAATACTTCAATTAGAACAGTGAAAACATTGTAACCAGAACTTCAGAAATAACCCAAAATTCAGAATATATATGCAGATACAAACTAAACCCTGAACAGTCATTAATTCAAATAGCATACGCTACTTTTCTTCACTGAAGCCGCGTACATACGTGCTTTCCTGCACACCAACCCGCATATACTTATGTGTATACATTCTTCAGAAAACCCTAACTTCCATACACGCTTTTTATGAAGAGAACCCGTGTATATATGCGCTTTTACTGAGACCAACTTGCGTATAGATCTGTAAAAGTAAATTTTGCAGAACAGACTAGATCTATAAAACTTACCCAGATTTCTTCATTTTCTTCAGCAGACTTGCGCCAGTTCTTCATCATTTCTTCAGTAGATCATACTAGAGATTCATCATCTTCAGATCTAGAGATCTTGAACAATCATTATATCCATGAATGAATCATAGATTCAGATCTATCAATTAAAACCAGAGTTCATCCATGCAGATATTCCTTAGAGAAATTTATTCATTAACAACCCTTACAAAATGCACACCTTTCACTATGATCTTCTTCTCCTTATATATATTTAGCTTTTACCAATACCATGAGTCAAAACCACTCAATTGCTGATGGTAATCCTGGACGGAATCAAATAGATAATACAATGCTCAATACTGTGGGCTAATACCATGGTAAAGCCCCCTGGTATTATAATTTTGGAGCACAAACAGGAGTAAGCGGCTCGGGACGTAATTATCCGCGTGCATACACGACTTGGCCTTTAAAAACCTGCGTATACATTGTGACATATTAAAAATAACCAATCTCTGAGATTCTTCATACAGATAGTTTTCTTCATCCTTTGCCAGAGAGTTGCCATTAAGGATAATCAATTTAATATTATAGAACACAGAGAAACATATTTCCAACAATCTCCCCCTTTGGACTTGATGGCAACCATAATCATTAAGAAATTAGGCATCTGTAATCAACCATCCTCGGAATTCTTCCCCTTTGACATCAAGGGTAAAGGGCAGATCAACATCCCTTGTACAGAAATTACCATGCTCCCCTTGAGTTCATGCTTGAATATTCAAACATATTTTTCAATGAAGTACATGACTTATACTTGCATCAATGATCCAACTAAGTAGATTTACATATTTGACTCAACTACCCAACCAAGTGGGTGTACAAATTTGAACAAGTCCTTACATGAATGAATATAACAATTTACATCATAGATCTCAACATGATATTTTCATCAAATGGCTTTTTATAAACAAGACCAATGAATCTCAATCATGAGATCAGACCATAGCAAATACTTAGAATGCCAACAATGCATCCTTCCCATAGGACAAGTGCTCCCCCTTAGCTTGTGCACCCTGAACACTTTCAATAGAAAATCATCAAGGCATATTCATCAAAAATATTAGAGAATGAAACAGAAATGTGAGAACTAGAACATCACCAGAGATACCCATCAACACCACAACTATTCTGAAAATGCTGACCTAGAAAATTGTGCCATCAATAACTCATACATGGTTTTATGTATATAAACTTGCGTATATACACGACTGTCCTTTATGAAATCCGCGTATCAAATTTAATCTTTTGAATTTAAGCAGATCTAATCTTCTGAGCTGCAGAGACAAGTCCCAGTTTTTGTTTGAGATATTCAAAGGCTTCCCTGGGAAGAGGTTTAGTAAATATATCAGCAATTTGTTCTTTGGAGGGAACATACTCCAATTTCACCTTTTGTTCAAGCACTTGTTCACGTAAGAAGTGATACTTGATAGGAATATGATTGGTCTTGGAATGCATAATAGGATTCTTTGAGATACTGATGGCACTTGTATTATCACACATAATCAATATGGGAGGTGAACATTTGATTTGAATGTCTTGTAAATTCTGCATCATCCAAATAATTGTGTGCAACATGATGCGACAGCCACATATTCTGCCTCTTCTGCAGATAAGGCAATAGAGCTTTTCTTCTTGCTGAACCAAGATACTAATCAGGGCCCCATATAGAATGCACCACCACTAGTGCTCTTCCGATCATCAACATTTCCAGCACAATCTGCATTTTTGTAAGCATGAAGAGTGAGATTAGCATTCTTTGGATACCATAGTCCAAAGTCTTGAGTTCCTTGTAGATATTTGAATATTATTTTTACAGCCTGAAGGTGAGACTCTTTTGGATTAGCATGGAATCGTCCAACAATCCCAAATGCATGCATAATGTCTGGTCTTGTCCCAGTGAGATAAAGTAGACTTCCAATCATGGATCTGTAGTTTGGTTGATTCACCGTGGAAGAATCATCATGAGCACTGAGGTTACACCCGGTTATCATTGGTGTACTTACAAGTTTGCAATATTCCATCCCATACTTCTTCAGAATCTTCTTAATATATTTTCTTGTGATAAAAATATGCCATTTGTTGCTTGTTGCACTTGTAAGCCAAGAAAGAATGTTAGTTCCCAAGTAAAGACATTTCAAATTCTTGCTACATAAAAGAAGCAAATTTCTAACTCATAGAATCTTCATTACTTCCAAAAATGATATCATCAACATATAAAAATACAATCAATAGTTTATCATTTTCAGTTTTTGTGTATAATTTTCTATCAGCAAATCCCTTTGAAAATCCTTGTTGATGAAGATATTTGTTGAGACGATAATACCATGCCCTTGGAGCTTGTTTGAGACCATATAAAGCCTTTTTAAGTCTACAAACAAGTTTTTCATCATTGCCCAAAATGAATCCTTTTGGTTGTTCTATATAAACTTCTTCTTCTAGATCACCATTGAGGAAAGCAGATTTAACATCCATTTGATAAAATTTGATTTGTTGAAAGCTTGAGAAAGCAAGAAACATTATGATGGCTTCAAGTCTAGCTACAAGAGAAAATGTTTCTTCAAAGTCTATACCTTCTTGTTGAGCATACCCTTTACAAACAAGTCTAGCCTTGTTTCTAATAACATCTCCATTTTCATTTAACTTGTTCTTGAATGTCCTTTTTGTTCCAATACCAATTTTATCATGAGGTCTTGGAACTAATTCCCAAGTATGATTCTTTTCAATTTAATCAAGTTCTTCATTCATGGCTTCAATCCAACACTCATATTTTCTAGCTTGATTGACATTTTGTGGCTCAATGGTGGATAAAAGTGCTAGATAACTAGAAGACCCTACAAGAGTTCTTCTTGTTTGGACACCTGATCCCTTTTCTCCCAAAATTTGGGATTCTGGATGATTCTTTTGAACATACCTGGATTGAGCCTTTTCAGATAGATCTTCTTCTGCTGCTTCATTGGGTTCACCTTCTATATTATCTCTATTAGATGCAGGAAGATATACATCATCATCATCTTCATTTGTTGTTTGTATTTCCCTTTTTGGAGCTAAGAGAGATTCATCAATTACAACGTCAATGCATTCCACAATCTTCTGAAGTCTTTTATTGTAGCATTTATATGCTTTACTTCTAGAAGAGTAACCAAGAAATATTCCTTCATCTTCTCTAGGTTCAAACTTGCCAATTTTTTCATCATTGTTCTTGATAAAACATTTTCTTCCAAAAACTTTAAAATGCTTTACAGTGGGAAGATTACCATACCAGAGCTCATATGAAGTTTTATCACTATTTACACAAACATGTGCTTTGTTAAGAATATTTACCGCAGTATGTGTTACTTCTCCCCAAAATGTGTCAGGTGTTCCCGAATTATCAAGCATAGCCAGAGCCATTTGTTGAATTTTTCTATTCATTCTTTCTGTTACGCCATTTTGTTGTGGGGTACTAGCTACATAAAACTGTCTTTTTATGCCATGTTGTTCACAAAAATCAAAGAATTCATCTGATATATATTCACCTCCTCGATCAGATCTAAGACACTTTATTTTTAGATCTAATTCATTTTCAACTAGTGCTTTGAAGATCTGAAATTTTTTGAATGCTTCATCTTTGTGTTTTAGCCACCCAATCCAACACATTCTAGATAAATCATCAATAAAAATAATATAGTATTGTTCTCCAAGGGGTGACATTTTTCTCATAGGTCCACATATATTAGTATGAATGAGTTCAAGAGGCTTACTTGCTGATCCTTCTTTGGCATTAAATTGCACTCTGGTTTGCTTGCCGAATTGGCAAGATTTGCATATGGTACTCTCAGTTAGAGTAATATTGGGAAGATCATGAACAACTTTGAGTCTGCTAGATTTGTTGATTTGAGAGAAGCTCAAATGTCCCAATCTTCTATGCCATAACCAATTTTTTGAAGATTTACCTAAGTAACATTGTTCTTTTCAACTTTTCAATACATACATTCTTGGTGTTCTATTTCCTTTTAGGGTTGTTTTTCCTGTATCAAGATCACGTACCACACATTCTTTTGAGCTAAAGACAACTTCAGTTCCTTGATCACACATTTGACTTACACTTAACAGGTTATGCTTTAATCCATCCACATACATAACATTTTTAGCTTTCTCCTTTTCTTTTAGAAAAATAGAACCTTTTCCCTTAATGACAGCAGGAGTATCATTTCCAAAAGTAACATTCTTTTCTCTTTCTAGAGAATTTTATGCAATAATTTTATTTCTGTCACCTGTCATGTGTTTTGAGCATCCACTATCAATGTACCATTGATTTTCTTCTCCTTCTGCAAATAGAGCTATACCATAGTTCTCAACTTGTAATTCCTTCTTTCTCCATACTTTTAAAATTGAAAGTATATGCTCTTTTGGCTAAAGTTTGATCCTGCATTTAGATTCTTCATGACCAAAGTTATTGCAATAAGCACATTCAATTTCATTTTGAAGAGGAGAAAAGTTTTATATGTATTCTTCTTTATTCCAGTATCAATTCTTTTCTTTCTTGCTTCTCTAGTCATGATGGTTTTGTATGCAACACATTGAACAGCTTTATGACCAAAATTATGACACGAGAAGCATTGTCCATTGAAAAAGAAATTTCTGCGATCATGGAACCTTCTATTTGTGTTTACCTGTTGGTTGGTACTTCTCTGAAAGGTATTCCTATAAGTGTTCTTTGTATTGAGGTGGTCATGCTTTACCTGTAAATTTTCTTTGTCTCCTTGCTCAGTGGCAGAATGTTGCAGGCTGGTTGTAGCTTCTTTTAGATAGTTTGGTGTTGAAGACTAAGAATATTCTCTGACATATCCAAGACCTGTCTTTATAAGAGGAGAACCTTGTACCTTGATAATTTCATCTAAGGTTTCATATCCTTTAGCAAATCTAAGATTAAAAGTCTTTTATTTCTCAATTTCCTTTCTTAGACTTACTATTTCACATTCTAATTTCTCATTGTGTTTGTCCTTTTCTTCAAGCTGATTTTTTAGAGTTTCTATGGATATTTTATTTTCTTCCAAACATATTTTGAGCTGATTTATTTCTTCAAGAAAATCATTGTCTTCAAGAGCATCCATAAAAGTATCCTTTTCTTCTCTAGACTCTTTAATCAAATGCCATGATACCAGAGTAGTATCAGTTATGGTTTCACCCAAATTTCTCATACAATTTACAATATCATATAGAGATAAAAAGAAACTGGCAATTCTCTCCTCATTATGCATCCTTAGATTTTCATATTGAATTCTGAGAGTTTGGAGTTTAGCACTTTTTACCTTTGTATCACCTTCATAGCTTAGAATGATTTTTTCCCATATTTCCTTTGCTGTATTCAACTGCATGACCTTGAAAAATTCTAATTCCGTTAGACTCCTCAAAAGTGCATTGATCACCTTTGAATTTGTTTCATAGTTCTTTATTGACGTTGCATCTGTTGGAACTAAGGCTGGATATTGATAACCTCCTTCAACAATAGCCCATACATCTGCTCCAAGAGACTGAAGATAGGATCTTGTCCGTGTTTTCCATAATATTAAATTGTTTCCGTTGAAGAGTGGAGGCCTGATAGATGTTTTCCCATATTGATTTCTCATCTTGGCTGATCTTCCTTCTAGCGGCTAAGCTTCTTCAGAAGGACCTGCTTTGATACAAATTGTTGGGAAAAATACTGTGGGGGGGGGGGGGGGGGGCTGAATCAGTAGTTAGAGCTCATATCTATAAATTTAACTTTTTCTTTTGAAGAATTCCATACATGGATTTTATGAACCAAACTCGCATATACACGCGGATATGTTGAAAGAAACTAGCATATATTGATATAAATTTCTAGTTTAGAAAGCTTCTCAGAAACAGTATTTAAATCATATTTACCAGTTATGCATCAGGTTAGATAATTAGTAAATATGTGCAGTAACAACAATATAAAACATCACACAAGTGGAACACACATGAACACCAATATTTAAGGTGGAAACCCAATTCAGGAAAACAACGCTACATCGTCTATTAATGTATATATGGAAAAACTGTTTAACATTGTACGTACGAAATCATATCGGTACATGCAGCTTCTACTGTGAGAGTTGCTTAACCTTCACTCGTTTGAGTTTCTCTTTGAAAGGGAACTCTCTTCCCCCTTTCTTCTGCGTTTGACCACTCCTGGAAGGGCTTCAACCCCAGACACTGCACGAGTTTCTCTTTTGAAGGAGCCTACTTCTGTCTAAAACTGTCCCTCGGACCCAACTGGACCACATTTCGTGGTGCCCCTTTAGATCAAACGGCATCAATACAACCCTTTATCAACAATCATAAACTTTTCTCAATACTTCAATTAGAACAGTGAAAGCACTGTAACCAGAACTTTAGAAATAACCTAGACTTCAGAATAGATATGCAAATACAAACTCAACCCTGAACAGTCATTAGTTCAAATAGCATACGCTACTTTGCTTCACTGAAGCCGTGTACATATGCGCTTTCCTGCACACCAACCCATGTATACTTATGTGTATACATTCTTCAGAAAACCCTAACTACCATATGCACTTTTTATGAAGCAAACCTGTGTATATACATGATTTTACTGAGACCAACTTGCGTATAGATCTGTAAAAGTAAATTTTGCAGAACAGACCAGATCTATAAAACTTACCTAGATTTCTTCATTTTCTTCAGCATACTTGCGCCAGTTCTTCATCATTTCTTCAGTAGATCATACTAGAGATTCATCATCTTTAGATCTAGAGATCTTGAACCATCATTATATCCATGGGTGCATCATAGATTCAGATCTATCAATTAAAACCAGAGTTCATCCATGCAGATATTCCTTAGAGAACTGTATTCATTAACAGCCCTTACAAAATGCACACCTTTCACTATGATCTTCTTCTCCTTATATAGATTTAGCTTTTACCAATACCGTGAGTCAAAAACACTCAAATAATGATGGTAATCTTGGATGGAATCAAATAGATAATACATCACTCAATACTGTGGGCTAATACCATGGTAAATCCCCCTGGTATTATAATTTTGGAGCACAAACAGGCATACACGACTTGGGAAGTACTTCTCCGCGTGCATACGCGACTTGGCCTTTACAAACCCATGCATACATTATGACATATTAAAAATAACCAATCTCTGAGATTCTTCATACAGATAGTTTTCTTCGTCCTTTTCCAGAGAGTTGCCATCAAGGAAAATCAATTTAATATTATAGAACACAGAGAAAAATATTGCCAACATATGGTCGAATGATATTGAAATAGTGCATGGTCAATAATGTCTTGAGTTTATGAGGGTCGAGAACCAAATCTCCTTCATATATCGTTATGGTCATATTTCATACTTCATACAAGTGTAAAATAGATTTTATAAAGAGAGCCATATATGAGCATTCATTATTTTTAAAAGTCATATGTTTAAAATGAATATATGGCATGGTTGGTTTTTAACATGAAGCACACATGCATATATGGAAAGTGAATACGTTGAGTTCCCTGTTAAAGTGTTGTGAGGGGTGGATTATAATATATTATGTGGAGTATATATATAATATATATTGGACATACAGCCATTTATGAGCCTCTTTACTTTAGAAAGATCTCATATGTGGTATGCAGTAGAGTATGTGAGCATTATGTAATGAAGGTATATTGAAAGTTTATATTTTTTGAATACATATAAACTTTCTTGCAAGTAGTTTGAGTCTTCTTTTGAGTGTTGGTGTTAAAACCCTGGTGAATATTAAAGTATTGGGGAATGGCATATAATTAATTTTTAATATGCCTTGGGGAATGACATTAAATTTCTTGATGTGCTATATTGACTGTTGCATAAGCACTTATGATTCATGAAAGTGGTGTTTTTAATGATTAAATGAGCAAAGATAAGGTATAAAGTCTACCCTAATGGTTTCTCTAAAGCCTACCATCAAGTTTGTAGAAGAAGATATTGCATAATTGCTAGAGAAAACATTGGTATATAATGATATAATTGAAGCTCACACTCCTTATTTGACAATTGTTAAGAAAAATGGCTAAGCTTGAAAGAATGGTAGAGTTATTGAGAACTCTAATCATATCCATTGCTGACAACACAATCAAAATTAGTAAATCCACTATTTCCGACATTCAAAAATGTATACAACATGCATAAGACAAGATTGAGTTTTTGCAGCTCGAATCTCTGCTTCAGCAAGAAGAATTACAACAATGGAGTCATCATTATGAACTTGTTTTTGTTCAGAAAATTGAAATAAACTCCTATAAACAGCAAGTGAATAATTTTTCAGTTGATTCACATTCAATGCCCAGTATAAGAGTAGATTTTCACGCAGAAGCAAACATCCAGCCTACACCTCCCAAGCCCATCATTAGACCTTGAGAAGAGCTTGTCCATAACAAGAACAAAACTGGTCTTGGATATGACAAGGAGATTTCCTTTCATATTCTGGACTACTACAAGCCCATCAAATTTCAGAGTGTTGGATTTATTTATGACAGTTCAATTTTAGCTGTTCCAGATCCTGCTCCTCTTCCAAATTAGAAACAACAGACTGAAAAATGCCAACATTGTGATCGAGTTGTCCATATGAAAGATCATTGTTTTGATCTTCACCCTTTCAAGCACTGTGGTCAGCACACCCATTATTCACACAGATGCTTCAAAAACAAGCCTCTTGCAAGAACAAAGATTCATCTTGGATGGATCGCTTCTTGGAAATGGCATCAAAAACCAAGAAGATGTTTAAGTTACATGTTAGAACTTGCTCTAGAATATTGAAAAAACTTGCAGTTGAGTTTCACCATCATCTCACCTTGTACCTGACAGGGGGGAAAATGGTGGTCATCTACAAGCTTCGACACCACATCAAACGAGCCTGAGCCACAATCTCTCATTCCAAATTTAGAGTTGTATCTAGAGACACAACACTTCAAGTGAGCCTAAGCCACAACTTGTCATTCCAGATTCAGATTTATATCCAAAGACACGAATGCCCATGAGCATGCCTTTGGTTGGTGGACAGCCTTAAACCATCTATGTGAGGTTCATATTCTTCCTCTTCAAAGAATTCAGAGCACTTCCTCTAGCAGAATACTTCAGCTCCTTGCCAGCCTTGGTAGAGTTCCAAGAAATGCATCAAGCATTCCAGAGTTGGTGGTCATCCTTAAACCATCACAGTTTGTATACCTCCCTTCTTCTAGGTTGAAGGTCTCCCTCTTTAAATATGAGGGACACTTCTTGCCATATTTGGAAGAGTTCCAGGAACTGAAATAAGCGTTGCGTTCTAGTGTTAGTGGTCATCCTTAAACCACCTCTTTATGCCAACATTTCAGAGAGCTGATTCAACCTAAGTGCTGCCATGCATACTTTGTATATTTTTATTACAACTCTCTTCTTGGACTCACACATACCCCTTCGAATTAAGGGGGGGAATTTTGGACACCTAATCCTCAACAGGTAGGTGTGGAAGCCGAATAGTCATAAAGGAGTCCAAGTGACCTTGGAATGCGGAATCCAAGGGTCACACCTAATGTACTATAAAATCACATCTATGGTTAATAGTAAAGCATCTCACGCTTATCTTTATGTCTGTGTGTTTAGTTTCTCCCTATGAGTGGTTACCATTATGGTTTGATAAAGCACCCTTATGTGTGAAAAGGGGCTAGATCACATAGACTGGGTCAACTTTGACCAAATGAACAATGCTATCATGGAGGAGTGGCATTCATTATGGGACATTTCAGTTTTGGAGGGAGACTCCATGCATGGAAGTAGTGCCTTTAATGAGTGGGGCCTGTTAGTGTCGGTATCTTCATCCCTTCGTCAGTGATCAAATTCTCTTGTTGCATTGCATATTAGGTGTCTTGCTCAGTCAGCTGCATTCCATTAGGAGCATGGATCATCTGATGGTAGTCGCTTGTTGTAAATTTTTCCTCATGTCCTTTACCTGCTGGCCCATTTCCAGTCATCAAGATCATCTGCAGTCACTTTTTGTCTTTCAATTTGCAAGAGTCATTTCTAGGGTTTTAGTTTCATTAGGTCTAGGGTTTCATCAAAAAGGTCTTCAAAATGTCCAATAACGGTCAGCAAACGCATGAGGAGGTTGAATAAAGTTCCAGTGCCAATAAATTTCATAATCGCATGCTCAGAGATGTATTTTTCCTCAAAACCCTGTTTTGAGGAAAAACAGAGTATTTTAGGTTTTTGTGTATAAATTTGATGTAATTTCAGTTCTCTCATATGTAAATAACTTCAATGGCAACCCTGGTCACCTTGCCAAGCTTCAACAACTCCATCCCCTGCAAGGCAAACAAAAATCAAGTCATTCAGTTCATCAAAGGCACAAATAAAGTAAACTGCCCAAAAAACAGAGTTTGAAAAGAAAGTGTCAAATGTAAACATTACGAAAGTGGGTCTTATGAAGTGAAAAATTGAAGTATTTTGTATATAAGTTATTTCTTGTGTTTAAAATGCTCATTTTCATCCAAAAGAGCAAGAGATATTTAAAGCAAGCTCGTGGTCACAAAATTGCAGCAAAAAGTTTCAGTTTCAAGTGCGCGACGCATTGGGTGGGAGCCGCGGTGCATAAAAGTGGTGCAACGCATTGGGTTGACCTCCACAGTGTCAAAAATACACTGGCGTGACGCATATAATAGGTGTGGTGCGTTGGGTTTGTGGCGCGGTGCATAGTGCTCCAAGCCATTTTCAACACAAATTCATCCAAATCTTCAATTTGTTTGGTTTCCTCCGGTCCAAAGTAAGTCAACAACTCTGCAAATGCTAATGAAAGTGTTTCTTAAGATGTTTATGATGATTTAGTAATAAAATTTCAAACCCTACTTCCTTACAATTTTTTCTCAAGACATGATTTCTTAGGGTTTGTAAATTGGTTTTTTGTGGCCATCACTCCCTCACCTTTTTATTCCCTCACTTCTTTTCTAGTTTCATTAACCCATTTTACTATCCCCCATATCCCTAAATTCATTCACCCCTATCCCCAATTCCCATTATCCCAAACCCTAGCTACAAAATTCCCAAACCCCAATTGCTATCCCAAAAGCCTAAAAATTGTCCCTAAAACCCTTCAATTCCCCAAATTCTAGTCAGCAACATTCCCAAAATCCCTCTTATCCTCTCCCTTCATATTCCTTCATACATTTTCATACACTTGGCAGAAAAAGATCAAAGACACCTAAAATCTCTTCATATTCATCTAAGAAAACACAAACTTTGGCAAACATGGAATCTGATCCCTCCTATGACCGAGATGAGGAGACACACAGTGACTCTCCAACCAAAATGCATGCACCAAGGAGACCTCACAAGGGGGTAAACATGTACAAGAGGAGCCTACTTCACTTGCTGAGCTGTAGGCTTGCCCTCTTGTTGTCACATGTTTTCAATAGCAATCATGTTATCAGTTTTCTGAAATGGTTGCTAGAGTCCAGTACCATCATGAGTTGGCCAGGTTGTTTGTGCTTCATCTACATAATGGCCAAGTTACTCTTGCAGGTGTGACATTCACCTTGACACCAGAATCTATTTCTCTAGCAACCGACATTCCAAATATCAAAGAGTAGTGGAATAAAAGGTAGAAAATTGATATGGAACATTATGAGCCATACATCAAGCCAAGTTATTTGAGACAACTCAGCAGAGTTTTTCCCTTCCGATATCTCAAAAACTCATATGCTCCTTTGATGAAACTCATAATTAAATATTTCAGCTGTGAGGGCCGGTTTTCTCGCCTATATGCCTATCACATCAGATTGTTGATGCACTTTACCAGGGTGATAATGATGAATCTCCCCTACTTCATATGCCGAAATATTGAGAAGATGACCACCCTAGTGCACAAGAAGACTCCTCAGCAGCAGTATAACAATATATATCATTTAGCACTCATCAAAATTGTGGTCATGCATCAGCTTTGTTTGCAGGACATCTCATGGGAGGATTTCATTTCTAGTGAGTTCTTCACAGCTCCTCAGGTACCTCCAGAAGCTTTTCATGAGATGGGTGGACCTTCACATCAGCAGGAGGGTCATGAGACACAAACTGTTAGTGTGCTGGTGTTTGTCACCTATCAAAAGGGCACTAGAAGGTTGTTTGCAGCAGCAAAGTGAGTATTATCTCCACTCAGGGTGGAAGGGGTCTCGCTTCCTCCATCAGCAGTGTAGGTACAGGACAAGGGAAAGTGACCATTACTTGATGAGGGGCCTTCAAGAGGGCAAGAGACCGATTTCATTCTTATTCAGGATGATGACACCGATTTGGGCTCACCAAGCTCAAAGCTTAAAGAGATCATTCGGGAGAAACGGGTGGACATTAATGCTTTGTCCCTCAACCTACAAAGAGCCAAGTGGATAATCAAATACCTTGAGAAAAGAAACAAGTAGCTAGAGGATCAACAAACCATTATGGAGCTGCAAAACATACAAGAGAACCGACAAGCTACCAAAAGGAGCAAAACCAAGTTGAAATCACTTGAGCAAGAAATTGAAGATGATCATGAAAATTGGCTTGAAAGGGTAAATATACATTTGGAAAAGCTATTGGAGAAGGCCAAAAAAGAGAAAAACATGTCGAGGCAAATGACCAACCATTACTGGGTGAGAAACCATGTGTGCAAAGTAAGAATCAAAATTTTGAAGGCCAAGTTGAAGAAGGCATCGAGGAGGCGAAAAGAGCATGATAAACTTTAGATATTGGCTGAGGCTTCCTTGGCCCAACACAACACTTGATGGAGAACACTCAGCCCAAATTTCAAAAAATTTGGGACACTTTTTGCAATTTTGAAATTTTTGACTTAAAAAATAGACTTTTATGCTCTATGCGCTGCACCACTTGGCACTCGCTTTTGATGGAGACCTCCTTTTGAGGAAAATTCAGAATTTTTGGATTTTTCATGGAAAAATATGCATTCCTACCAATGGCCAAGAAATTTTGATAGGTTTTGGGCTTCCAAAAAGGTCAAAAACACCTCAAAAATGTCCTTTCTGCCCCTTTTTTGACACACAGGAAGCAGTCTTGGGAGAACTCAGTTGTGGAGGGGAAAATGGAGGCCAAATTCAAAAATTCCACTTGTGATGGAAAGTAGACAGGCAGAAATTTCCAAAAATCCCACTTGGAGCAAATTTGGACATCGGGAAGGCCTCCAAAATCAGCTTCAAACAGGCACTATGCATAGGGAAATCAAGCGCGGCGCATTGGAGGAATTTTGCTCATTTTTGGTCAAAAACTCTGTTTTTCGCCTAGTTTTTTCACAGTTTGACTTTTTTCTTTCTATTTTTCAAACTCATGATGTAATTTAATGTAAAATGATGGATTTTGATGTAATTTTTCTAAATTTTCACTCATATAGGTAGATTCATCCATCAAAAGGTAATTTGCAACTAAATGAATCAGTTTCCTAGTTTTTAGAGGCAAGTTGTTCCACTGCCTACTTTCTAGTTCTCAGTTTATATTTTGTTGGAGTAGCTCCTAAACTCATGAGCTCGACCTCTAGAAGCTAGGATGAGTTGTTGTTTTCCTATATCTTATGTTTTATCGGTCATTAGCATGGTTGGACTTTTGGGAATGCTTTGAGCATCATTGTACATTCATCTCTGCAGTTTGGCAAAGGAATAGACCAAGGTTTGCATCACTCTATGGGATTCATGTGGCATCTTGCTTTGACATTGTGTTTCTCTCTGTAAATGTAAGTTTACTTGTGTTTTATGTATGCCATTCACTCTCTTTTTTTTCTTCTTAACTAAAACAAACAAGGGATAAAGGTAGAATTCATTGAAATTTCAGTGCTCTACCTAGGGTTTGTTTAGTTATTTATGTTTTCAGCTGTTTGAAGAGGATCCCTGAAGGCTTATTTCCCTCTTCAAATCTTCACCTGTCTAAAGCTCTCCATTTCATTTAAATTGAAGCGTCTAATCAATTTCCTACCTTGCCCCATTGAGATCTCTGCAAAATTGAGCCTCATTCCCCATACCCAAATCTTCCTTTCCATTCGAGCCAGAAAAACATCATTAAAATCAATAAAACTCTTTTGCATACATACCTAGCCTAAAATCAGTCTTCATATCATGTCATCTCAAGCCTCACTGATCATTTTTTGCTGAGATTGACAAGGAGAGAGCCCTCTCCCAACCTGGTAGGGCTAGCTACCAGGTTAAGCGTGGTTTGATGTTACCCTAGATTCTGCCTTTCTCATCCTGAGGTAGATTTAGGCCATAACAGGGCCAAGGGTGAGGAAGCTCACCACTTATATAAGGAAGAGGATGGCAGCCATAGATGATCATGTTTATGTATTTGATATTTCAGATTTATGGTCTATTTAGACTTGTTTCTCTCTTTAGCTATTTAGCTAAGATTGCAGTGTTGTTTAGCATAGGGTGTTCTTGAGTAGGAGTGTTAGTGTGAATTCTAATCGCAAGTGTACGAAAAAAATCCCACTTTAGCTGTGCATAAAAAATAGCCCTAACATCAAATATGGCTTCCAATTTATTTATATTTGTAGTTAGTTGACCAAGAAAAATGCTACAAAATCCAGATCTATGCAGTTACAGACATTAAGCAGTAAATAAAAGCAAGAGTTGCTCCATGCATCCAATAGACAAGACAAGAATATTTTTAAATAATTTTTGTATTTATGACACCTCGGAAGGGAACATAGAAAGATGTTACCAGTCCCCCACAATGGGAAGGGTTCTTGTATGTCCTCAGTGCTTCAGATCTAAGATCCTTCTCTCTTGATGGTGTAGAAAACCCAGACAAAAATGGAACTCAAGGGGATTTCACTAGAAAAAAGATAGAATAATATGACAATGATGGAGGATCAAAGTCAAACCAAAAGTATAGATCTAGAGTGATATTTAGGCAACAAAAGGTGTTGAATGAATGGAAAAACGCTTATATTTATAACAAAATATTGAGTTAGTCTAGATATTGGTGCATAGTTAAAATATTATTAACCAAATCTAGATCCAACTTTTATTGAATATTTTATTATATTTGTTGGAGGGAAAAATAATTTGAATTTCATCAAATCCATTTATTTGCAAATAATAAATAAATAAATGATTTATTTATTATTTTATGGATGTGGTTGAGTAATAATTAAATAAATAATTATTTATTCAAATATTTATAAATGATTTAGTCAAATTTAACAAGGAATAATATTTAAATAAGGTTTAAATAATTATTCCTAGAAAATAATAAGATAAATAGTTATTTACTTGATTAATTTTCCTGTTTTGGGTTAAATATGACCAGGAATATTAATTAAACTGTTGTTTAACTAATTATTCCTTGAGGAAAATCAAACAAATATGAATTTGTTCAATATTTCCTCATGGGGTTTCTTGTTTAGACCATAAACAACTTAATAAATTGAGGATTACTAAGTTATTTTTCATAGTGAAAGTAATTGTACTTAGGATAAAATTGGTCTTACATGGTGTACTTTGGTCCATCTGATAGTAATAGGTTAGATGACCAAAAATTGGTGTAACAGATTTCCCCCCAGCGTGCGAGCGTTAGGAGCTAATCATATGACCAAGGTACGTTGTAAGAACTCAATCACTAGACACCAAAGGGGATGTCAAAGAGAGAGAAATATAAGGTAGATGAAAGCGCTAGAGGACAAGACTCTGAGGAGGCAAGACTTACAAGTGCGACAAGTCTATTTTATGAGTGATTACTTGTTCTACAAGAGGTAGGGGAGGCATACCTATGCCCACCGAGACAAAGTACAAAGGATAATGCACCTAGTAAACAAGGGACTGAACTATATAGTACATGCTGGCATAAACATGGGCCAGACAAAAACATGATAATGGATCATACATACATATTGTTTCTGGGATAACAGCCATGAATTATACAATAATATTTGAGTACATGAGATATATGTACAACCAAAGAGGCCCTGTAAGCAGGAGAGGGCTCTGAAAATCTGAATGATACATTCAAAATAAGAGGCGTTGCATGCGGCTGAGGCCAGAACCATCAAATTTGCGGAGCTGCATTGAATGCTATAATGAATACGTCATCCGGGCATGTGGGGGGCTACTTGAAGGGCCACCCCCTCATGAGGTCTGAAACATATCACACACACCTGGGAATCACTGGTACAATCTGCTGCATCACTGAACCATTGAGTATACGGATCTAGATCATGTCATTAGGAGATGGAGCTGAGAAACAATCAAGTAAAAGGGAAATAAGGAGTCCCTTTTCCTGATCCGAGACACCAAACATGAGTGGAAGCTAGAATAAAGGTATACCACCCTCTAGACCTATCTTTTGGAAAGAATGAGCTGATGTCGACAGAAGGAGGTCTGCCATAGGTGAGGCAATAAGGGATCCTCAACTAAGGCACGAGAGATAATAGCAGAGCAACACATAGACTGACACCAGGGATATGGAATTGGGGGTACTGAGTAGCAGGCTGATGACTTCCCTTGTTAGAGCATGAAGGGCATGGATGACCTGGCAGCAACTGACACAATATCAAATGGGATAGGGGATAGTAGGACTGAAGGCCACAATGTGTGACATGAGAGAGGAACCAAGCAATGAAGGATGGAGAACTATAGTAGGATACAAAGGGACTTGGGATAGACTCCATGAATGAGATGATGAATCAACTTGGATGCTCTAAACAAGGGCGACCTAATGATGCTGCCACATAGAATAAGTCTAGTGGGGACCATAAAAACATGAGTACAAGGTGGGTATTCACGATGAAAATCGACACAAGCACGGACAAGTATGGAGGCAAAGTGGTGCCACAAGTACAAGTGTTCCAAGTGAATAAATTCGATTTTTAGGAGTGGTGAAGTGACCCTTCTTCGAAAAAATGTGTCCGGGTGAAGTTTAAAATCATGAAAAACTAAAGGATACCCATTTTAGAGCTCAGTGAGAGATTTCCAATGGTGTGATCAAGTTTTCAAACTGAGCTACGGTTTGGCCACAGTAGGCGAAAGAAAAATCTAGGGTTTCTCTTTTAATAAGGAATTTTCTCTCCAAATTCACTCATTTTCAAGTGTAGCTGTGGTGAATGTAGAGAGGAGAGAAGGCCCTAAATCTTGTGGTGATCGTAGCAGACAAATCGACCGTTGGAATCGATATATGTCAGTTGTAGGTAAGAGGCCTAACCCTACTCTTTCATTTTAGTGGATTAAACATTCAGTTTAGGTGCCCAGAGCTCAGGAACAAACCCCTGCTCTGTTTCACGGTTGGGTTGCACTTTTTGGGGCAATATCTATGACCTGGGTAGCAATTTTTGGGTAGAAAACTACGACCTATGCCAGGATTTTTTCCTAAAAAGTGCGACCTGATAGAGAGGGGTATTTCAATGTTATTTTTTGGCTGAGAGATGAGATTTTATGGTTGAATGCAAGATTTCCTTTCTGTACACTGAAAAATATGGTGGTTTTGTGAAGATATAGCATAATTATAGATCAACTAGAGAGAGAGAGACCTGGACACATTACAGTCGGAGATCCGAGAGGATCATGGTGTCCGTACTGCATTGGCTAGATTTGGGGTCCTAAAGTTTGTGGAGAACCCTTTGATGAGAGTTGGGGAGCCTTTGTTGGCCCGGATTGTCCTTTATTGGGATCTAGACTATGAGGTATTTATAGTGCAGGGGCACTAGATCAAGTTGATGGTCCAGGATATATATTTTCTGATTGGTCTCGTACCACTAGGGATGGTGGGGAATACACAGCTAGTGTTACCGCAAGGGCGGAACATCATGGAGTTTGTAGAGCACCATTGCCGACCAGGTCTCCAAGTCAAAGGGACATGGATACTGACCGGGGAAGTAGAGAGGTTAGGGACCCGTGTTGTGGCTGCAGCGGTGCTACAGATCCTGGGCAACTAGGCACTCCACCACATCACTGGAGGTTAGATGATGCTTATTGAGAGTGTGTTGAGTGGGCCCAAATGATGTTATTGTCGTTGAAACAAAATTTTTTGCTGTGCAAGTAGCAAGTGAACCATGACTGTGCATATGGCACAATGTTGTGCTCGCTCTTCCTTGAGAATATCCTGACACTATGACCTCACATACAGATCCAGGATGGGGGCCCAAGAAAGCCCAAGATGCACCACTGGGGGCAGCTACTATGTAGAGGAGGAGGTGGGGCAGTTATCCGAGTGTTCTGATCCGAGTTTTTTTCTCATTGGGATCAGATTCCACTGTACATAGATGACTATCCCTATAGTGGGATGAGTTATCGTGGGGACCTAGACTTGCCACTGCCACCTGGTCGAGTATGGGGGCCCAATGGTAAGTGACAAGTTGCTAATATTTTTTGTGCATTTTAAAATTTTAGAATATTGTATATGGTACTGATTCATCCACTTTTGGTATGCAGATACAACACCGGTAAAACTGGACAGGTACATGGGATGACCTGTAGTATCAGGAGTTGCACGACCTAGTGGGTTGAGAGAACCACAAAATGAGGATGTAGTGGCTCTCCTTGAGGAAATCTATCGTAGATGTGAGAGGATTCTGACCAGTGTTCCAGAGCCCGACTGGCAAGACTTGGATGACCAGTACATAGAGCCATGTATTGGTCTACCCTCGGAGTGGAGAGGGGTCATGCGACGCATGGTGATGGCCAGATAGAGGATGCGCGCTCTACGAGCTATAGGAGCAGATCCATTGGTTTGATATCCTCGAGATAGTGATTAAGTGTATGGGCATGTGGTGCCCCCAGTTGTGAGTTTTTTGTAACATGCTATGGGCATGTAATATGTATCAGAGGTGATGGATGTGCACTAAAACATTTTGTACGACACATATAATGGATATGCATCGTTTTTATGGTTTTTTTATTGTCTTGTGTTAAATGCTTGTGATAAGTGCCAATCTAGAATATTTTTTGCAATGCCATTGACATAGTGATTTTGTGCTCTAGGTACATGATTGAATGTAATGATTTCAAATTCACGCATCAAAAGCTTCACTCGTAAATATCTTCTAAAAAGGATAGGATTATGCACACGGTAGACACCATTCAATTACATCACAAGAAGTAGGGAATCTAAATGAACATGAAGGTGAAGGATGTGATGGGAAAGGGAATCAGCTAATAAACCTCGCACTGCATCATATTCGGCCTGGTTATTGGTGGCAATATCAATGCATACATTGTTCGAGAGAAAAAGCGAATGTAAGGGGGTAAAAATGGCCCAACCTACTGAGGCTAGATTCCAGGAGTAGCGACTTGCACCATCGGCATAACCGAGATAAGGTGTGGATGGGGGGGGGTCCATCTGAAAGGTTGCACAAGACAACAAATGAGAGGATGATGAACAATGTTGGCAACCGGAACGCAAGGTATAAATCAAAAAAATACTACTAGAGGGAGTGCTCTCGGTAGGATGTCTACCACCCGCACACCAATTGGTAGGGGGTGTGTGGGAGCTGTCTTGGGGGCAACTTGTGCTCAGGTCACGAAATTCACCATAGACACGGATGGTGCCATTAAACTTATGGGCAGGAAAGATGAAGTTAGGGGTGGAAAAGGCTCCCATGATATCGTCATCATAGTATAATATGGGGTGACTGGAGGAAGACAGACCACATGATGCGGCGAAGCTACCTGACTCATCATCATGAGAAGAAAGGTTCACATGTGCATCATCACGGGGGGTGACGGAAGAACAAGAAGATAAGGGATACTCTAATGTTGAGCCCAGGGTGATCACTGAAGGGAAGTCAAGTGAAAAAACAGGGGAAGTCTCAAAGGGAGTTTCCATTGTGGATCTCATGAATGATGATAGGTAGAGGATGGTATCAGAGGGAGTTTCCACTGTGGATCTCATGAATGATGATAGGTAGCAGATGGTGGCCGCAGGCTTCATCAGCTCGACATTAGGAGGGGGAATTTCAATGGAAGCAGGTAAACCTCAGGTTGGATCGTAGTATACTACGCAAGGACGGTAGAGGCGGACTGGTTATGTTCAATCTTGTACTCCTGAACTGCCTCCAAAGAGGCGTGGTAATGCATGAGGCGGGAAAATGGTGGGTATAATGGCCATGGAGATCACAAAAAGCATAAGGTTGGCTAGTGTGAATATTCTTAGGGATCTTGGTTATAGTCAAGGAAGAAACAAAGGCTTCATGGATCATAGACTCAGGGAACACATCATTTACCATGAGATTGATACGAGGAAATTCGGGACAATGATGGGTGGCATGACCAACAACATCACACAATGAACACGGGGGGGGGGGGGGTAAGCTTTGGAGGCTAAGGAGGAGCGGGGTTTGTCGAGGCATCCTTTTCTTTAGATGCCTTCTTGCGATCTTTGCCCCCTTCACCTGAAGCTGTCACAACAGGAGTAAGTTTCTGTGAGGTGGCTAAGGCACGATAACGAAGGGGGGGGTCATGGAGACCAGTTGAACCAAGGTCAAATAAAGGTAAGGTTTGGGCTGACCAGGTGGGATAGTGGTTGGGGGATCAGTGTACGAAACTGGGATCCCCAGGGTTAGTTTAGAAAGGGATAAGGTAGCCATAACAGGTACTGAAAATACTCTAGGAGGGGGAGCTAGGAACTGTATCTGACCGGAGGGGTAATGGCCAGGCAGGATAGCTCTAAGATGGTTAAGGCCAAGAGGGTAGAGAGGCTCATGGGTACCAGTTGTAGATGAGAGGCTTGGAGGAGGGGGTCCTGAAGGCTGAGTCAAGGTGCTAGGAGCAGGTTGTGGAGGGCGGGGTTGCTGACTAGTCGAAGCGGGCCGCGTAAGGGAAGCTCAAGACGATTGCATCATGCAAATGTTTGATGAGTTGGGATCAGAGACAGAAGAAGGAAGACCAAGGAAATAACCTAGCAAAGAGGAGTCATTATAGACTCTGGGTGAGACATTGGTCAAAGGTTCGACTATTTGTTTGTTGGCCACCAAAGAGATGATGGACTCAGGGGAGGTCTGAGACTTTAGTGCATAATATGTCAACTGGTAAATGGTGACTATCTTTCCATTATGAGGAAAGCACATCTTATGGTGAACCGCAGATGGGACAATAGACATCACATAAGTGTAGTTATGACCCACTAGAATTTTGTAATCTAAGGGGGCATCAATGACTTCTACGTCAACACAAATATTCTTGCCCACAAGAGTAATAGGACAATTGCGAAACATGCCAATGGGCTGGGAAGAGTGGCCATCCCACACTCGGAGGGTGATAGTGGAAGGGGCTAACTCAGGAGATCTGAGTTGCTTCCAAACTGAAGCGGACATCACACAGGTGGATGCCCCCTCATCAATGATAAAATGAGAGGCGTTGGCATTCCATATCTTGACGAGGATTTGGAAGGCGATGAAAGCAAGAAGGGGAGGATGTTTTGACAGGTCAACATTAAAGATAATCAAACAATCATTTGAAGGATCCGCAGTGCCTATGGAAGTTAGTAGAGCATTTCTTTGTGAAGGGCACGAATGGAGGAGTTCCAGCATTAAGATGGCAGTAGGAGATTGCACCAAATCATCTACTATACTATACGAATGGGCAGATTTTCCAGAAGCAGCGTTTCGGTGTAATGGTCCCTTGGGGATCTTGGTATGAACCTCTGCCTTAGGTTGAGGGATCTGTAAAAGACCATTGGTTATCGAAAGAGGCTCTATGGAACCTGAAGAAGGGGGCTCGGGGGCAGACGTAGCGGGAGGCCTGTTGTACTGACAAGATCGAGTTGAAGGTTGAGGTCAATGGTAATGGGTTGGTTAGAGTTCATCATGAGAATCTGGTAATCATAGGTACCAGATGGAGGAGGTTTAGTGGCTGCCTAACCTTCAGGGGTTTAGGTAGCCACAAATCCTTTCTGGGGGAAAGGATTGGTAAATATATCCGGTTGGATAGGTGTAGCATTGGGAGGAATCAAAGGGGAGGCTTGATGTCCTCGTGATTCTTCTTGATTCTCCCACATCTAATGCATCTAAGGTAAAAGAGGACAATCGTGGGTGTAGTAAGCATAGACACCGCAACAATAATAAGGCTTATTCATGTGAACAAGCCTGTCCTTCTTGGGCTGAGTTTCCTGTTTCTGGTTAGTAGTGTTAGGTGCATTCCCTTGGGGATTGGGTCCTGGATTACCTGGGGTAGAATTATTTTGGGTGCCTTTCCTCTTCTTTTTGGAAGTAGGAGGAAAATTCGCGCCCTACTGTGCATACACTTTCCCCTAGGGGGGTGGTGGCTGCTGTTGCGAGGGTTGAGAAGGAAAGGGAGGCGAGGGTGCTAATGCTGGAGGAGATGGAGCACCAGGTTGAAGATATGGATAATAACGTGGTTTGGAAACATTGTGGTAAATAGGTTGGGAAAAAGGAGGAGGCGTGCCATATCCTAGATACATGCTACTGGGAGGGGGAAAGGTGTTGGAGGAGTTGTCCCTTCCCTGAGGGAAACCATAACCCATGGGAGGATGAGTGTACAGATGAGAAAGGGATCCACTGATACTGTCAGTGGCATGGGATGCCCCTGGTGCATTGGCACCACTGGGTCTACAGAGATCAGGTAAGATGGTATAAACATAACTAGACTGTGCATAGATTAGGTCATATTTTAATGCAATCTAGAGAGCATCTTCTTCGGTATGAGGGAAATGAGATGTGACATCTTTTTTGATAGCAGGAAAAAGGGATTTGAGAAACCAGTCCATGTAGACACAATATTTGAAGGTAGGGGCTTGACATAGGCTCTTTCTTCTCTGCCATTCCTGGACATGATCGGATAGGCGAGTCGCAGAAAATTAACAAAAAGAGGTAAAAAGTTCAGTACTAGTGTCATAACGAAGGGAAAGCTGGAAGTAAGACAGAAAATCCCGGGCAAGAGTCATAAAAGTAGTATGAGAGGAGGAGGCCTGGTCAACATACTACTTATAAGCTTCTCCAATAAGCGTATTCTAGAACAACCAAAGACTGATAGAGTCATAGGTGATGGAGTTAGATGAACACCACATGTGGAAAGATCGACAATGGCTTGTAGGATCTTCTCCAGCAAGACCTTCAAACTTGAGGATGTCAGAAGGGAGCTTGGTTGGCATAGCAGGCCAACCAGGGTCATGGTGTATAGGGTCATTGATCAACTGGTTAAAATAGGGAAGACTGATACCTGCCATATAAGGGAGCAAGGAAGCAGCTGGGATAGTTCCTGTTGTGGTTCCATTAGTCGTATTCCCAGCATTAGGGCCGGGGCTATGTAATGTCCCCAATTTTTAGCCTCAAGCTAAGAGGAACATTATAGTTAGCAGTAGATGAATAAAATGGTTAGGGAGGCCCATTAACCTCTTCAAAAGAGAAAATAAAATTCCTCATGTGAAAAGGGGGAGAATAAGCAGCTGGATTGAGCACCCACAGGTGTGAACATGATTGGATCATGTTGATTCAGTCATATTTGACCAAGTCCACATGCACTGTCTAGATACATTGCATCTCCAGGCTGGACAACGTAGTTTTAATGGAGGAAAAATTGCATGGGCTAGGTGGCACATATGGATGAGACCCATTGTGGAGAGGAGAAATTGCTTTATATGGAGAGGAGGGCAGCCATTGTATTCATGCTTGGATTATTATTTGCTTTGGTCTGTTGAGACTTTGCTTCCTCTTGCTGTTTAGCAGGGTTGCAGTGCTATTTAGCACAAGGGTGTTCCCGGTCGGGAATCCCTACCTCATCCTCAGGGAAGGAGAGGTTCTTGAGCTACATTTCCTGATTCCAAAATTTTATCCAAGCTACCTCCTTTAGCTTCAGCGTAGTTTCTGTTTAGAGCTCGGTTGTGTTGCAGGGTGCAGCAACGAAGGATCTCTTTGAGTCATTTCTAGGCTTGTTTTTCAGTGGAGAGCTTGTCTACCCATTGGAAGATCAGTAAGAAGGACTCCTGGGTATATTTTCATATCTTTTGCATTAGGCCAACCATCTATCATCCCTCACAACGTAGTTTTAGTCCAGATCTGCGTTATTTTCAGAGGAAATTATTGGGAGGGTTCATTGAGTTCATCATGAGGGTCTATTTCTGAGTAGAGGGATCAGTCTTCTAATTAGAAATACCATTGGGGGAAGACAATAGTATTTCAGATCTTTCATAGCCTCATTTTATATCAGGTCCAGTTTGCAGTGACACATTAAGCCCAAGGTTATTTGTCACATTGTATGTTTTCTGGCATTTCTAGCAATCCTTTCCAAGTTGGCTAGAATTATTGCATTGGAGCCCATATCTTCATTATTGGGAATTTATTTTGTTTCCTTCAGCCACATTTCATGTATATACATTTGTAGCTATAGCTACACTAATATAGACTGTGCAGTCACTGCTCTTCGGCATTCTATATAGTTGCAGCATCTCATGTATCTATTGCTTTGATCATTGGAGGCTTGTTCTTATGGCTTGAGTGGCATGTCCCTCATGATATTTTGTACATTGTTGCTGATCCATTAATAGAATGATGGATGAATATTGTTCTCTCTCATGACATGATCATATTTGCTGTGTTTACAATATTGTGTTCATGTATTGTTGTAGCTCCACTTTTGGAATATCTTAAGATATTCCCAATAGTGTAGATTTTTCCTATTTTGGAATATTACAGGCTATCACCAGTGTTAGGTCTTGAACCATACATGGTGAAGGTGACCGGGGGAGAATTGGGGATGGAACCAGAAGGGGAACCTAATGAACTAGAAGCGGAGTTGGGCTGGGGACTCGGTGGAGGACTAACTCATATCCTATGTGGAGGAGTAAGTCTTCCTAATAGAAACTAAGGATGAAGGCCAAGAAGTCTTCGGGATAAACACCTTGGGGGCGCAATGATGGAATAACAAACACGGATCACAAAAGGAAGAGAGACCAACAAGGGTAAGGAGGGGCAGGATCAGATGAATACAATGTCAAAACAAGGGCAAAGATGTGCGGGACCAAATGATTATAATGCTATAGTCTTGGCCTAGTAGTGTAAACAAGGCGCTCTTCACTTAGGGTGTGTGTGTTAAGTGTGCTAATTTTAATTTTTAAACCCAGACGTGTGTAGAGAAAAAAAATAAAAAGTGTGATGTATAACTATAAATAAATCTGCAAATAACAGTAAAGTAAACTAAATATAACAGAAAATAAACAGCTAAAGATGAATCAATCTAAACCCAAGGAGGTGGGCTTCCCAACAACTAGTCTATGGGTGGGAAAAAATCTAGTCAAAACACACCAAAATAGTCAATGGATCTAAATTTGGGAGGGACAATGATCTAAAGGTCAGATTTGCTGGAAAAAAAAAAAAAAAAACCAGAGGGAAAAGTGTTGTAAATGAGATGGTGAAAAGGCTCCAACCTGAAGGGAAACAGAGCGAACCCTAGAGGAGGACCAAAAAAAATTGAAAAGAGGTGTTTTGGATGTATAAATAACAACTCTGAAATGGATCTGAAGGTACAGGATTAGATCTGAAAAAGGGGCTAAACACACTGAAATTTCAGACGACCTGCTTCAGCTAAACTCCTCCTAGAAAGGTGGAAGCGTACTGAAGCTCTAAGGGGCTAGGTTTCCACTTCGAGTAAAAAATAGCAAGTAGAGGTCCAAAACAGGCAAAGACAGAGGTTAGAAAACCCTAAATAGTAGCCCAGACAAACCCAGAAAAATCACAGAAAAATTCCCGCAAAAAGCACAGGTCGCAGTTTCTGACCTGATTTCTATAAAGGTCACATGTTTGAGACTATTTTCTACATCCTGAAGGTTGAGGCCGCAGGTTTTGGCCCAAAAAGTGCGACCTACACTTTCAACACTCTCGAGAGCAGGTTTCAGAAAAAAGTGTCGTCTCAACTGTGGCTGATGCTTGTCACCTGTGCAATAGGTCCGGAAACACACATAATTTAGAATTTTTATGTTTTAGAGTTTTTAAGGTTAAAAACAACATCAAGAAAATAAAAACAAGAAGCCGAAGAAAAACCCTAGGGTTTGAAGCAGCTGGTCATGTAGGGATCTGAAAAATGACAGTGGTCATAATCATAAACCCTTGTGGAGTCATCAATTGTTATTGTGAATTCTAATCGCAAGCGTACGAAAAAAGGCCACTTTAGCTGTGCATAAAAAATAGCCCTAACATCAAAGATGGTTTCCAATTTCTTTAGATCTATAGTTAGTTGACCAAGACAAATGCTACAAAATCTAGATCTATGCAGTTAAATACATTAAGCAGTAAATAAAAGCAAGAGTTGCTCCATGCATCCAATAAATAAGACAAGAATATTTTTAAAGAATTTTTGTATTTATGACACCTGGGAAGGGAACATAGAAATATGTGACCAGTCCCCCTCAATGGTATGGGTTGTTGTATGTCCTCAGCGCTTCAGATCTAAGATCCTTCTCTCTTGATGGTGTATAAAAGCTAGACAAAAATGGAACTCAAGGGGAGTTCACAAGCAAAAAGATAGAAAAATATGACAATGATGGAGGATCAAAGTCAGACCAAAAGTATAGATCCAGAGTGATCTTTAGGCAACAAAAGGTGGTTAATGAATGGAAAAACCCTTCTATTTATAACAAAATATTGAGTTAGCCAACATATTGGTGCATAGTTAAAATATTATTAACCAAATCTGGATCCAACTTTTATGAAATGTTTTATTATATTTGTTGGAGGGAAAAAGAATATGAATTTGTTCAAATCCCTTTATTTGTAAATAATAAACAAATAAATTATTTATTTATTATTTTTAGGATGTCGTTGAGTAATAATTAAATAAATAATGATTTATTAAATTATTTATAAATGATTTGGTCAAATTTAACAAGGAATATTATTTAAATAACGTTTAAATAATTATTCCTAGAAAATAATAAGATACATAGTGATGGTTTTCAAACTTCTGTGGTTATCGTTGATTGTTGCAGAATCCGGATTATCCACAGTATCATAAAACATTGGTCGAATTATTTATGGAAAGCTTCAAAAAGAAAATAAAGCCAACTTATTTATGGAAAGCTTTGAAAAGAAAGCCCTTGCCTCATTTCCCTTACGTCCATCTTTGTGGAAAATATTTGTTGACGACACTAACATAAAGTGGTCACATGGTAGGGAGAATCTCGATAAATTCTTCAATCACCTCAACTCAATTTCCTCAGAAATTAAGTTTACCAGAGAGATGGAAGAAAATAGGAGCATTCCTTTTTTGTGTGTCCTAGTTACCATAAAGGAAGATGGAACATTAGGGCATCAGGTTTATAGGAAGAAAACCCACACTAACAGCTACCTTCACGCTAAGTCTTACCATAATCCTGCTCAAAATTTGGCGTCCTAAACACTCTTGCTGTCAGAGCCCTAAGAATTTCTGATGAGGAGCACCTAGAAGAAGATCTCTCTCACCTGACATTTGTTTTCTCTGATATAGGGTATAAGGAAAGAGAAATAAAAAAATCCATAAACAGAGAAAAAGGTACAGTCGTATCCAAGAGATGCCAAGAGCCTCAGGAGAACGGTGGAAGGGTTTTTCTGCCATACATCAAAGGTGTGATAGATAGTATTGCCAGGGTTTTGAGTAAGAGTGACATTTTTTCTCAATTCTCAGCAGCAGGAACCATTAGACAAAACATGCGCTCAGTCAAATATAGCATTAGTCAGGGGCAGCTTAAAGGTGTTTACAAGATTGATTGCTCATGTGGGAAAAGTTGTATCGGTGAAACTGGGCGCTCTCTTCAAAAGTGTTTGAAGGAGCATGGTGCCGATATTAAACATGAGAGAGCTCGAACCTCGGCCCTTTCTGATCACTCCTCGAAAATGAAACATCACTTGCATCTTGAGGATGCTAAAATCATTGCAAGGGAGGAACACTATCGGAGACGAAAGATTAGAGAAGCGATGGAGATTATAAAACACCCGCATAACATCAACAGGGATGGAGGATTCGAGATTAGTGACAGTTGGCAATCTCTTATTAGACATATTTTCTCATTAGGTTCGTCCGCTTCTCAGGTATAAGTTCGCAGGTTTGCTTCTTCTCCTTTTAGTAAGTATTTTAGGGTCGTGTCTGTACAAAGAATTTTATTTCACTCACTTGTAATAATTCTTTATGTTGATTAATTTTTATTCTATTTATAAAAATTAATCAATTAAATAATAATTATTATCAGCAAGGGAAGCTAAATTTCAAATATTTCGTTAAAAGTAAATTATAAATTATAATTACTTATTAGGATTTAAATAAATAGTTTATAGCAACTTATTAGGTTTAATTAATTATATTAATATTCATTAATTATTATCTTTTAACTTATATAAAATTTAGGTTAGCAATTAAAAACCTCAAAGGGTAATTAAAATATTTTTAGTCGTAAAATTTAGACATTAGTTAAAATTAATTAAAAACTTTAGACATTAAATATAAAAAAATTTAGACATCAAATAAATAATTAAAATTTAAATAATATTAGACATTAATATAATAGAATTAATTAAAATTTAAATAATTAAAATATTAGACATTAGACATTGAAATTTTAGACATTAAATTAATTAAAATTTAAATAATAATAGACAAATATAATTAATAAAAATTTAAATAATATTAGACATTAGACATTAAAAATTTTATACATTAATATAATTAATTAAATTTAAATAATTAAAATATTTATTAAAAATTAAAATTTAAGCTTTAAATATTTATTAAATATTTGGTTATTATTAAAATAAAAAAAAGTTTAATTAATTTTTTTTAAAATAAAAATAATTTATTTAATTAAGATTGTTTTCTATTGTCAGCTCCTCTCAAGCATCATATTCCTTCACTATTTATACCTTGACCTTTGGCGACCTTTCATTCTTCATTCTCATCCTGATGATGGATCCCCGTTGGGATTCAAAATGTCAACCAAGATAAATAGTGATTTACCTAATTTATTTTCCTATTTTGGGTTAAATATGAACAAGAATATTAATTAAATTGTTGTTTGACTAATTATTCCTTGAGGAAAATAAAAAAATTATGGATTTATTCAATATTTCCTCATGGGGTTTCCTGTTTAGTCCATAAACAACATAATAAATTAAGGATTACTAAATTATTTTTCATAGTGAAAGCAATTTTACTTAGGGTAAAATTGGTCTTACATGGTGTAATTTGGTCCATCTAATAGTAACAGGTTAGATGACCAAAAATAGGTGTAACAGGGAGTCCCACCTCTATCCTTGAGCGACCTCTAAGGAAGAGTATTTGCACTACATTCCACATTCAGGCATCAAGCCAAAGCTTCAGTCTTGTGGTACAACACAGTTTCTATTGAGAGATGTGCTGAGTTGCAGGTTGCAGCATTGGAGAATACATTTGGGTGATTTTTGATCTGTTTTTCAGTGGAGGAAGGTTTCCTTCCCTTGGCAGGCTAGTGAGGAAGGCCCTTGAGCCTTATTGTAGCATTTGGCATAAGGCCACACTATCATTTTCCCCTACAGCGCAGTTTATGTCTTAGACTGCATCATTTTAGGGAGGAGTTGTAGGGGTAGTTTTAGTACACCATTTGGAGAGGAGGTTTTCTAGTGAATGGATCAACCTTTCACCTAGAGGATCCATTGGAGGAGGCTACATTCTTTGTCATATCAGATCAGCCACAACTTTCTAGTTTTATTGTTGCAGTGAATCTTCAGCCCTAGGGCTTTGATTCATATCTTGTATATTGGTGTATTTCTGAAAACCCTCTTGGGTTTCTTGTTGAAGGTTGTATAGAGCCTAGATCTTCATTCTTTGTATCTTTTGAGGCATATATCAGCCATTTATCTTTTGTGTATTTATTTTTTGTAGCAGTGCTTCTATGACTGTGTTGTAGCAGTGTCTCCGACATTTTGATATAGTAGAAGCACCTCATTCTTGAGGGATTTATTTATTGGAGGCTTGTTGTATCTTGTTTTATGGTTTGTGGCCCATTACATTATACATGTTTGTTGTTGTTATGATGTATAAAGAAGCTCCATATTGGTCTCATGCTTTGATGTGATGTTTACACTGCTATTTCTATCATTTTGTTCTATATTCCTTCTTTCCCCATTTGGGAATACTACAAAGACTTGAATTCATACTAAACTTGGACTAAAAGGCTCAGGATTTGGGTAGCGCAAAGGAACGTCTGCAACATCATTTGTAATATTCTCATCTAGATCATTTTTCAATATAGATATCTCCTGGAGTTGAAATGCATATTCCAGGTTCCATAGAAAATATCCCATGGAAGGCCTGTTGATGCCCTTCTCTTCCAAGAAATTTTCGGCAGTCTCCCTAAACGTTTTCACAGAACCATGGTTGATGGTCCCAACAAGGTGCGGGTCAATGATTTTTTCAAGATTTCCCTTTTTCTACCAGTGCATTTCCCACTCTTCTATATTAATTTTTTCTCTGGGAAAAACAAGATTAAGAGTTTCCCTTGCACACAAGACCTCCAGTAACACTACTCCAAAAGAATGCACATAAGATTTCTCTATCATTTGTTGCCTTTTGAATTATTCAGGATCAACGGAAAAAACTACCTTTCATTGTGGTACTTGAGTCTGATCTAGAGTGGATCCAATATTTGAATGTCCACAGTTTGCCACCATTTCCTGTGAGCATGTTATTGTGGAGATCTCTGCCATTTAGATAAGCATAGCGGATTCATGACAAGGGAATCAGATTGCAAGATTGACCAGATACTGGAGCTTCGTTGGTATCTCGCCATTCAAATAGTTTCCAACAAGTCGTGGGAGTCTAAATTGGTGCAATTTAAAATTAAAGGCAAGATTGTTCTACCGAGGCCAAATCCCATGATGCTAAGCTTGAAAACCCTCTCATTATTGTAGGTCACACCTTCAAGATCCGAGATGGTGATGTTGCAGGGGTTTTGATCTTGTCTCCTATCCACAGTCACACCTTCGAGCTCTAATATGGTGACATTTCAAGGATATTGATCTTGTCTCTGGTCCATTTCGTGAGCTTGGGTCCATAAATCTGGCACCCTGTCGGGTTAAGGGGCATTATCAGTGTTTGACGAATAAATCTCGATAGAGAAATGAAATTATGGAGACATTAGCTATCATACATATTTGGTTTCCTCTGTCAATGTATGAAATTTGTTGGTCCTCCAAAAGGAGTCTTCTTCCTATTCTTTCCTCCAAAAATAGGGTTAAGTAGTGCTGCCATATATGATAATAAACTCCCTTCATTGTCTCCCCCATTTGAAAATCCATGTTTTCAAACACAAATGCGAAGCTCAAGCTCTCCATCGTCGAGGGTTATATGTCATGTCTTGTAACTGTGCAAATAATCTTATTTTCAATATATTACTAGATGGTGGTATGATGCATATATCCCATTTAATGTTGCTTGCTCACCTTATTACCAAGTTATGTGGTACTCTATTATAGCTAAAGGAAATGACTTCAAAGTCCCTACTATGCATGACTTGAGGGGAGCTCTTTTGCAAAAAGAAATTACTATTTTGATTATTAATCAAATATAAAACCAATAATATTGTTTTATTTAAAGCTTAATTTTATATAATCATGTAAATTATGTATTATATGAAATAAATATATTCGTTGGTACAATTCTCATAGAAATTGATAAAAATAAATACATTTATCCATTATCACACAATAAACCATACTTAAATCTTTTGAATTACATATTTATAATAAAAAATAAATGTTTATACATTATTAAAAAATTAAATAAAGTTCATAATACCATTAAAATTAGCCAAGGTTCATATCAAAAAATTAATAAAAGTTTAAACACCTTTAAAAACAAATTAAGGTTCATATCTAAATTAACAAAGGTTCATGCAATACTCCTTGATGGGGGTGAGGTCTGAGAAACACGTGGAAGGCATCTCACATGAATAAATACAAGTGGGGCGAGGGTGAGGGATGTTACTCCCGGTCCCTTCACCATAACACATGCAGCAAGAGAGATATTGGCTTCATGTTGGCAATTAGTGTGAAAAATAACTGCGCATTGGAGTTCGAAGGTTGTGAAAGGATAAGGTGAGGGAAGATGAGGGAGCCCGACATTCGACTCCTCACTTTGGTTTGGTGCTGGTCCTGGCAGTGGCCTTCAGAGAGGAAGCGTAAACATCAAAGGAAGGTTTACAGAGGGAGTGGCTTGTATGCGCTTGTTGTGGTAATTTTTTGGTGAGGTGTGTTAAACCAGTCCCTACTGCTAAGTTTATTAGCCATTATCTATGTCTGGGTTGAGGATAGGAAGTTGAAGGGAAGTGAGCTCACTCGTTTCCATTTTTCTTGGATTTCGATGAGCCTATGTTTTCGTGCTAAGAGAGGAAACTAGAATCCCCACTCCAGGAAACCTAGAGGGTGGTGGCGGAAAAATAGTTTCTTTTCCCAATTTTGTGCCCTCTGGCATGGGTGCGATGGTGTTTGGTGGATTGGTGTGTCATCTCTGTGTGGAGAATTTGGAGGCTGGTTGATGCCCTAGGGCAAGTTACACTCAGGCGTCGAATACTTTGTCATCGTTTGTTGTTCAATTTCCTATGTTGGCTCGATGGGTGATGGTATTTGGTTTTCCTGGTGGTGGCAGTCTTTACCTAGTAGTGGGAGGTGGTTTTGTGCTTCCTCGTGGTGATGGGTGACGAAATTTGGCTCCTTTGATGCTGGTATTTTTTTTTCTATGGTGGGGGCTCTGGTCTCTGGACTCTGCACAAGGCGGGGTTCCTCAACCTTGGAGAATTATGAATCCCTTAGTGCAGTGTGGGCATTCTACCTCCCCTGTCATCCATGGCCCTGTGGGGGTGGCAGACTTGGAAACACGCCAGGGTGGCAAGAATGCGAGCCATTCGTGACTCGCTAGTGTAGGTGTGCATGGGGTCCATGGAGGGAGTAAGTGGGGGGATATCAGGCATGGGGATTCGATGGTTCAAAACCAGAGTCGTCGAGGAGGGGGATCGCATGGTGGCAAGGGGAATCATGGGTCTGATTGATCTGAGGTAAATGAGGGGCAGGTTATCCAATATTTCTTCCTAAAGAACTATCATGCACTCATCGACAACCCGATTGAAAGAGTGGACACAAATTATAGAGTCGGTCATGAGGAGCATGCAAAGCAGATGGAAACATTGGAACGAATTCACTGTTTACACTGTTAAGTCCGTAAGAGACTGGTAGTTTTTTGGTGAGGCCAAAATCAACTCACTGATAAAGTAGAAAATCTGGAGACTTGGTTGGCACATTTTGAAGGGCATGTTCAGTGTGACTTCTATCCTCCACTGCCTCCAGGAACAGCCCCGGACAAAACTGCATCCATCATGTCAGATGACTAGTATGCTATTTGGTGTTCTTTATGTTTTATATGTGTTTTGGTGCCTCTTTCCCAACCGTTTATGGAAAATGTCCCTAGTATCTCTTTTTTTATTTTTCTATGTGGTGAAAATTTTGTTCAACAAACCTGGTCGGAGTGAGACCACCTGTTTTGCAAGCGGCTATATGTACTCTTTTGTTCCTACATGAATAGAACATTGACTTACAAAAAAAAGGTTCATACATCATTAAAAAATTGATTAAGGTTCATACTTAAATTAATAAAGGTTCATACCTATTTACTAAATAGTTCTATAATTATATATTTTAGATTTATCTATTTAGTATTTATCAAATATAAATATGACAATTTAATACTAGATTTAAATGAACTCACAAGTTTAACATAAGAAATGTTATATTTATCTATTTATTAAATGTAAATATGAAGATTTAACCTTATATTTAAAATAACTCACACTTTTAACATAAATCAATGAAGTTTCAAAATCAAACTTTATGGCCAAAGATTAAATATAAATATAAATATAAATATTAATTTTACTATCTAAATATTACCTTTACTAAAATTATAATGAAGGCATTAGTGTAAAGTCAATAGATGATACATACAATTATGTTAATTGTAGATGAATCCATCTGCAATATTAAACTTTAGCGACAAAAGGGTATTCATAATTTTAACACTATAAATTCAAAGACCCCTTTGTCTCGAAATTTTAACATTGCAGATGGATTCAAAGACACCTATAGTGAAATGTAACACTTCAGTACCAAAATTACAATTTTCCATTTATTGAGTGACACCATTAAAAATTACTGACATAAATGACTAATTCATATACTTGTTGTACTTGTTATTTGGTCATATTTTTATTCTTGGACTATAATAGTCATTTACATTAATTATTATTAAGTTTTTCACTTATTATCTAGTCATATATTTTAATCCCTGACTAAATTAGTCATTTAAGTTAGTCGCTTTTAGCTTAGTCACTTATTATCTAGTCATATATTTTATCCCTAGGCTAAATTAGTCATTTAAGTTAGTCACTTTTAGTTTAGTCACTTATTATCTAGTTGTATATTTTATTCCTAGACTAAATTAGTCATTTTTAGTTCGGTCAATTAAATTTCTCAAATTTAGTAGTAATTCACTTGAAATAATTGAAGTGACTAACATTTTTAGTCACCTAGTCATTAGTTTCATCATTTTTTATTAGTGCACTTACCGCTTAGACCCCCCTCTGAGATCCGCCGACCCTCTGTCCTTTCTCACCAGCTTTCCTGCATGCTCCCCTCCACTCATATCCTGACACTTATCCCTATCCATTACACCATTAAATGTTTTCCCGAGATAACTGCTTGAATGTGACAACGTCCCCGTGCCTCCAATGGGACTATACCATTACCATAAAAACCCCTCCTGCGCACCATTTTAACTCCTTTTTCTCATAGGTCTCTCATTCCGCAATCATTTTTATAATTGTGCCTACGTAGTAAGCTTCCACAATTAACCAAGGAACTTATCAAGCACAGGGAAAGGACATTGCTTCCACCTGTAGACCACTGTCAGAAAAAATTCCTGCTATTGCTTCACCATTACCTTCACATTCCTGCAATTAGAATTAGAAAATTGCCTTCTAAAAAGAACAATAATGACGATCCAATCAACTCAATGCTCCCTCCTGCTATCGATCTTGATCATATTCCCCTTGTAGATAAGGATTACAAAATCACAGAGACAAAATGTGAATTTTATCTCTTCAAGTTATATTGCTAGTTCGAAGACAATTTCATTCATCAAACTAATGAAATTGGACTCTGGGAGTCCAATTTACCCTTCTACATTTTCCCTCATACCTATAATTTACCCGATTTTATTAGAAAGTGTCATGACTGCAATTTGCCCAACTAGAGAGCCATTATAGCCCCATTTTTTGTTCACCATCACCCCTGAAACCATAAATCAAATGATGTAGGTCCCCAAGACATAGTCTAACACCCCTTTTTCAGTAGAAGATTTGAATGACACGTACCAAAAATTAGATTTCTCCAAGAGGGCCAAAATTTTCGATATTTTTCTACCTGAACATGCCCAATTTCCCAAGAAGAATCCACGTTATGTTGCATGCATGTTTCCTAACCAAGCCAAAAAAAAAAAATCTTTCATGTCTATTATGATATTATTTTGATGAACGGGTAGATGAGCCAATCCTAGGCTTTCTGTCATTTTCTCTACTAATCAAAAGCCCTCTGTTGTGTTTGATTTTAGTTGATTTATTACTAATATCATGTTGACCAATGGTTGTCATTGATGTCAACCCAAGCAGCACCAGGGGCTACCCCAATATTGCATGGGAATTTTGACCTACCCAATTACTATATTCTGGGTCAATAATTCTTTTTATGGTTTCTACTTGTCGATATGTTTCCGTTGATATATGGAATTCCGCGTAATTCTTCACCGTTTGAGAGATATTCATTTTTGAAGTTCGTAACCCCAATTAGTGAGCTAAAACCCCATAGGGTTGAGGCATGGGTCAATGAAAAGTAAATAATTAATCATTTTTAAGCTCCTAAAATCCCTCCCATGCTCACTTGTTGAAGCCCCTCTCAACCTAAGCATTTATATAAATTGTGATCCTCATATCCTCCTTATGTAGGGATTTCACTATCTGAAACAGGTCATCATGGAATTTTCACTCTAAAATTTTTTCTATGAAGGTTCAGAAGCTGAAATTTTTAAGAGGTGAAGCTGAAATCCTGAGGAAGCTCCTGTAAAAATTTTAGATCAAGGTACACAATATTTTCAGAGATATGATCTGTGGAAGTCAGTGTTTTTGCAGGCTCCTGAAATTCATCTCAAAGAAGTGACCTTGGGAAAATCGTCATAAATCTCTCTCTGAGTATCGGATTGGAATTATGTAAAAAGTGGTAGATATTGCACAGACTTTGGTTTTCTTTGTATCAATTTTAGTGTCGAATGAAGAAACAGTGACACATGGAATGCCGTACAAGTTTGCTCTACTGAAACAATCCATAATTAGGGCATTGTGAGAGATTGGGCATAAATCTCTCTTGAAGAATCCAAATTGGGTCAAACCTGTGGCATTGGAAAGAAGACTCAGAGGAATAATACAGGGCTTAAAATCACATATTGGGAATCTGAAATAACAGAGATACACCAGATTCAATATTGAGCTCCTAGAAGGCAAGAAAAAGTTAGATCATGTGTTGTCAAGGGATGCAAAGGACCAGACTTTCTAGGGTAGAAAAAAAAAGAAAGGTGCAGCATAGGGTAGCATGACAGGAGCAGAAATCAAGGTGTAGAATAGCAGCAAGAAGTTCATCACATGAAGTCTTTAAGTGGGTAGCACTGCATACAGTCACTGTAAAGGTATCATTGTACTAAGTCATTGTAAATACATTATTCTAAAAATTGTACTAGTGTCTATCTACCAAGAGTTGAAGAGGTAGTGTCAAGAGGTCTAGGATCATCATTAGGTGGTTGTGTTATAGTTGGGGTTATGGTCTAGTGTGTCTTCTTCTTCTACATCATTCTACATCATTGTAAAGTGGACAATTTTCCCTGGTACAAAACTCCATTATTCTTTTATTCTTCTATAGGGTGGTAGGGTGGTACTAGGCTGGTGCATGAAGTCACCAATAGGTTCAAGCCTATGAAAAATTCAGGGTGGTAGGGTGGTGCTAGAGTGATTTATAGCTCATTTTGTGTTGGGGCATCCATTCAGTTGACTACTGAAGAATCTCGGGTGTTGGAGCGTTCATCCAGTGGGAGCTGGAGAAGAATGCTTTTCTAGATTATAGGAAGTTGGAGCTTTATTTTCAATTGGAGTTGAATATTAAATAACTATTAGAAAATCATTAGGTGATTTTTGTCCCAGAGTCGGTTTCCACCTTAAAAATTGTGTGCATTTGTGTTCCTTTTTTTTACTACTATTACTGTACAAACACTGATAATAATTGAAGATTAACTAATGTTCTAATTGAAAGGAATACCGATTCACCCCCCCTCTCAATATTTCCAACAATTGGTATCAGATCTTGGTTCCTTCAATAGAATTTTAACAGCTGGAAGGAGGTCATGGAGCATACCAAGAATGGTGTACCTCTGTTCAATGAAAATATTTATGCACTCTGGAAAGGAAGAATGGAGGTCTATCTCTTGGCGCAAGGTTACGAAGTATGGGACACTATTCAAAATAGATTTACACCAACCACAGATGAACAAGGTAAGAAGATTTTGGTAAATGATGCAAAAGAAAAGGATATTATTATCTGTAGACTTATTGAATCTTCTTATCATAAGGTGTTGGATTGTAAAACCGCTAAAAATGTATGGACAAGCTTGAGAGTACATATGCAAGTGATTCAAATGTCAAAGAAAAAAAGCTTCAAATCTATAGAGAAAATTTTGAGCAACTTATAATGAAAGAAGATAGAAACATTGTTGCATAATTCCAATACGTTGATGAAATAACCAACACTCTGGAAGGATTGGGAGAGCTAGTTGACAAGAAGACTATTATACAAAAGATTCTTAGAACGCGACCAGGGAGATTCAACCCAAAGGTATCGGGCTTAGAATACAGTGCAAATCTGGACAAACTTAGCAAAGAGGAATTACATGGAGTTCTAGCATATGAAATGAGACTTGATGAAGAAGAGGGTACTTTGCATCTAGAAATTTCATTCGTTCCATCTAAGAAAACCAATTAGGAAAAAAAATATTCAATTGAAAATACATGCACCTGCAAGTGTGAAGAAAAGGGAGATGATGAAGAAGGTCTTTCAGATGAAGAATATGCTTACTTTACGAGAAAACTAAAAATTGGTAAGGGAAAATTCAAAGGTAAACTTCCATTGATATGTTTCAGCTATGGTGAGGTTGGGCATTTCGCAGCAAAATGTTCGAATAGAAGTGATGGCCACTCAAAAGGAAAGAAAGGCTTTAAGAAATTCAACATGCAAGGAAAAAAGAAAGGATCCGAAAGGAACTTTCTCTCTAAAGCAGATATCTCATCATCCGATGAAGACAGTAACAACGAAGAAGAAGCCCATGAGAAATTATTGTTTATGGCCAAGCATAATAAACAAGAGGTATCAAACAATGAAGAAGAAGGGTTAACCATATAATAATTTTCTAAGGAGGAAATCAGGCTTATAAAAGAGCTCAAGGCTGAGAAGATCTGTTCCAATACTCTTGAAGAACAAAAATGTATTGAAGAGTCACTTCAAAAGAAGTTGGAAGAAAGCAACCAAGAAAGGGAAGCATTAGAAGTCGAAGTAGTCTCGCTGCATAAGGAAGTGAAGAAGGGAAAAACTGTCCAAAACTATGCCAAAATCTCAAGGGCATTGGAAGAACTCATCAAAAATCAACGATCTTACAACGAAATAACTGGCCTCGGTTACAAAGAAGAAGAAGCAGGACCTTCTACAACAAAATACAATGAACCTATGAGATTTGACATGCATGTAGACTTCATTGGACAAAATTCGTAAGAACATCCTTGGAAGACGATTCCTCAATGAAGATTTCCATCCAGGTACCAACATATTTTTCATAGCTAATATTGTTATTCATGTGTAAAATTTGGTCATAAAGCTGTAGAATGTTGTAGGTACCCTAAGAACCAATACAAGTCTAGGAGATCCTTAAAATATGAACCTCCCAGGGCTGAACGAAACATCAATAGATTTGAACATTTAAGAAATAATATTGAATGTTACAAATGTCATAACTTTGGAAACATAGCCAGAGACTGCAGACTTGAAAATACTCCAGAAGAATCTTCGAAGCCACAGAATGAATGAACATGGAAGAAGAAGAAGATTGATAATTGTGCTCTCACTCTCAAGGATCAAAACAACAAATATGTGTGGTATGTTGATAGTGGTTGCTCAACGCATATGACTGGAGATAGAAGGAAATTTGTATCCCGAAAGAGAAGAAGGATGGAACCGTATCCTTTGGAAATGATAGACCTTCAAATGTTATAGGATCAGGTACCATCACTCTCAGAAGAAAATATGTTATAGCCAAGAATGTTCTACTGGTTGAAAACATGAATCACGATCTGCACAGTGTTGGAAAAATGTGTGATCAAGGACAAACAATGCTATTCAACTCCACAAAATGTGAAATCAAGAAAGGCAGGTATGGTAAAATTGTGGCGATAGAAATTCGAGCTCTAAACGACATATATGTTATGGATGAAGCAACTAAAGCATGTCTACTAGCTAAAGAAGATGAAATTTGGTTATGGCACAAATGAATGGGTCACATAAACTTTGAAAATCTTGTCAAGATAAGAAAAAAGGAAGCAATACAAGAAATGCCAAAAATCTCAAAACCTTCCAACACACTATGTGAGGCCTATCAACACAGCAAGCAGACAAAAGTCCAATTTAAAACAAAAGAAAACTTTTCATCACATCCATTGGAATTGATACATACTGATCTATGTGGTCCTGTGAGAACAAAAGGCTTAGATGGAGAATTATATCTCATGTTAATGATAGATGACTATACCAGGGTGACAATCGCCAATTTCCTAAAGAAAAAATATGAAGCATTTGAGTGCTTTAAGATCTACAAGGAGTTGGTAAAAAATGAAACTAATTTGAAATAAAGTGTCTAAGATCAGATAATGGCGTAGAATTCACTTCCAAATTATTTTAGAAATACTGTGACGAAAATGGAATAAAAAGACAATTTTCAACAGCATGAACACATTAGCAAAATGGAGTTGCTAAAAGAAATAATAGAACCATACAGGAAATGGGTAGAACAATGTTGAAGGACTCAAAATTAGATGAAAAATTGTGGGTTCAAGAAATTGATACGTCAGTCTTCATTATCAACTGAAGTCTTCTCATAAATAATTGCGGCAAGACCCCATATGAATTATGGAAAGGAAAACCAGCTAATGTAAAATATTTCAGAATCTTCGAAAGAAAATGTTATATCAAAAGAGAAGATCAAAATTTGGGTAAGTTTGAATCACATGTTGATGAAGGTATCTTTGTTGGTTACTCACACAAAAGAAAGGCCTATAAATGCTATAATCTAAGAAGAAAACAGATAGTGGAGAGCATAAATGTTACATTTGATGAAGGTGGTGTTCTAACGAATAACGATGAGGATATATAATCTTTGAAACTTGAGATAGAGGCTGAAAAAGACACAAAGAAAATTCTAGAACAAGAATCAACTATAAACCAAGAAGAAGTAAATAGTGATCATCAAGATATACCAGAACAACAACAAGAAGCTCCTCCAAAAAGAACAAAAGAATGGATTCAAAATAACCATGCATCAAATCAAATCATTGGTGACACAAATGAAGGTAGACAACTTCGTTCATCACAACAAGCTCACATTGCTTTTCTAGCAACCTTTAAGCCTAGTAGTTTTGAGGAAGCCAACCAGAATGAACATTGGGTAGCAGCTATGAATGAAGAATTGGATCAAATCGAGAAGAATAACACTTGGGAATTAGTTCCATGACCAAAAGATAAAAATGTCATTGGGACAAAATGGGTGTTCAGGAAAAAATTGAATGAAGATGGACAAGTTACCAGAAACAAAGCAAGATTGGTTTGCAAAGGCTATGCACAAGTGGAAGGAATTGATTTCAATGAAACATTTGCACCAGTTGTTAGAATGGAAGCCATTCAAATGTTTCTCGCCTATGCATGTTCAAGAAAAATAAAACTCTACCAAATGTATGTGAAGTCAGCATTTCTGAATGGCGAAATAGAAGAAGAATTTTACATCGAACAACCTGAAGGTTTTCTACTATCAAAAAAAGAATATGATGTTTGCAGGTTAAAGAAGGCTCTATATGGTCTCAAGAAGTCTCCTAGAGCATGGTATGCTCGTCTTGATGGATATCTACATCAACAAGGGTTCAAGAAAAGTACTGTTGATAGCAATCTTTATGTATGTAATATTCCTTTTTCAGAAATATCACAAGTTTGTGCCAGAGATGGACTGCTGAGGCATTTACTGGTTATGTCTCCTTCATAATAAGGGATATAACTAGAGGCTACCTAGCCTTTTGCAGTCTCTGTCTACAAATATGTGACTTTCCTATTCAGGAATTACTACAACAAGCTCCTTATGGACGCTGCATAAGGAATCAGATGTGAACATAAGGCCACCCACTACTGGAATGCCTTAGAAGATATATATTTCAACCTCCATTCAGAATATAAGCTCAAATAAATAACCTTAAGCAGGTTATTCAGATCTCCCACTGTGGACTAGCTAAAAATTGCAGCAACATATGAGCACCAAACAACTGTCTTCATAAAATAACACTATACAAGTGAGAAATGGGACTTGTATCCCTTAGTAGACATGATATACAACTCACATGCATAATTTTAGGTGAAACAAATGACTCTAGCTCATATAAACAAATCTCCCTAGTTCTATGTGCCTCAAATGAGCTTAAACCCCATAGCCTAGCTTATGCAGGAAGCACTGAATCAAGAAAAACGTTATTTTATCTAAGGTTTATGTATAGAATAACATGAAATATCATATCTGAAATGAAAAAGCATCCAATGGCTAAGAAAATGTGATTCCTTTCCTCTTTATACATAGTAAAGATCACCCACAAGGGTTTCATGAAAATACAAAGTGTACAAGTGCAGATATGCAAACATATGTAGCTAGAAATTGAAATCACTGCAAAAATGAATATAAATATGATTGAGAATATGAAAATACAGAAGAGGAATGGAATATAGAGCTTTCAGAGAGAAGGGTTGGCCCTTCTCCAAACAATCAGCTCTCAAGCAAGGGATCAAACCCTGCAGCTACTGCTCTCACAAAATAATGCAGTTTACCCACTAAAATGCGCCGTAATGGATGGAACATAAGTTTTCCACATGCCAATATCTGAAATGAGCTCTTAAATCTCCTATATAGCTCCCTCAATGCAAGAGAAACTCCCTCTACTGAATGGAAATGCACAAGAGAAGATGAAGCAACCCTCCCACTACACTTCTCAGCAACACAACATCCTCTGCTACAAAAATAACACTGAAGATGTGAGAAATTCTTGGAATACAATCTAGATGTGGGAGAAATGAAGAAAAACCCCTTCGAGAGATCACTCAATGAAGGAGAACAAATTCCTAAACAGGAATCCCTCCAAACTCTGCTAAGCAGTAGGAGTTTGCAGAAAATGTCTAAGTAGACAAGAAATCAAAATACACAAGCTAGCTCACAAATTTGCCCTTCTCCTCCTTATGAAGTTGTGAGCTCCTTCACCTTGGGTCCCACCTCTTAGGGTTCCCATCTTCTTTTGAATCTCTTCCCTCCAAAATTGCGTTGTCTTCTTAGGCAAGCTACTCCTCCATAGGTTGCGCTGGTTGACTTGGTCAACTTGACCTTGTCCTCATACAATTAGCCCTTTTCACACTAGGAGGTTTAAAATAAGCTGCTCCATGGTTCCATTTCCACATTATGAAGGGTTTTATTCATGTTAAGAGGCCTCCTCTTCCTTTTTTTACTCACCTACTATACAATATGAGCAAAAATTAATGTTCCAATTTATTCATGAAAATTTTGGAACATTACAGTCCTCCCCTCCCAAATGTTGCTTGTCAAGCAACTGCTAGGATAGAACTGAGTGAATCTCCTTACCTCCTCTGGTAGCACCAGCATGTGATGTAATCCTTCAAAGAATATGATGCCATCTCATCCATGAAACTCCATAGTGCCTCTCCCAAGCATATAGATTAGCACTTGGTGAAACTCCCCAAATTACTATGATCATTAGAAGGAAAGTGCTCAAAGAGACAACTATGTGTGGTCTAGAGGTCTTCTTGAGGCATGGAGTGCAAGCTGCATGGTAATTCCTCTTCCCCAATGTGAAACCTCCACCCCCAAGCTATCATCCATATGGAATGAGTCACCCTCCTACATGGTAACTCATGAAAATTTTCTTCCACCTTTGGCTCCAAAAGTGTAGGTGGGTTGAATAACCGAACATGATAGGAAATAAGGCCTATCCCACACTGTCCTCCTCTCCACTTATGAACAGTGTAGAGTATGTGTTGTTCATGGGATTCAAATTTATTTCCCTCAAGTGGCAAAATGTAGAGCAATCCACCAAATATTTCTCCTCCAACATTGAAGAACAAGCTGCCCCAAAACATTTCTTCCATGATGAATAGGAAATTTTCATCATAGAATGTCCAAATGAGATGTTTTTTGTAGGATTTTAATGCTGCTACATGATACATACAAAGTCTCAAGAGGACATAGCATAATCTCATCCATTTCTTCTTCAAAAAATGGCATGGAAAGTAGTATGTTGCTAAATGACTAGTGGTGAAAATTCTCACATTCACTAGTAGAAAGTAAATGGTTGAATGGGTCAGCTGAACATACAAGTCATATTTTATCACTTGCCCATGATTATACAATGAATTATCATCAAACTTATGATCCACCTCAAAAGGAAACAAATACTTAGCTGTGGTGGCAATAGTTTTTCTCATGTTCCCCTTAGAACATGCAATGCAGAAAATGTGGGAATCCTTCCCCTTTAAGGACACTCCCAACTCATGTATCATTTTTCCAATCATGCTCCCAATGTAAATCAGATCCACATCAGCAAGGGAATTCATGATCAGCAACAAAATTAGGAAAATGCTGAAATTTTCATGTGATGCAAGGAAGTACCAACAGTTTCCCCAATAGTGGCAGTGCAGTTTTCCAAGTTGCTGCTTCAGAAATTTACATGACAAAATGCTTTGTGACTCATGGCCAATAATGTAAATTACCTGAACATGTATGCAATGGAAAAAAAATTTCCAAAGACCATGTGATAGATGGCTGCCTCCATCATATAGTTTGGCCCAATTTTGGCCATGGAGCAATCTGATAAGCTTGCCCTCTTGTAGAGCCATGCATTGCAAAATAATGGTAAGAGTATACAAATCATCCAATGTAAAAACAAATATCTTACCATATGCTGGGAGTAAAATGATGTATGGATCCATGAATGAACCCTCCATAGTTTTTTGGCATGCTCCCATGAAGAGGAATGAACTAGGTGCTGCAAGAAGATCCTTCTTCTCATACTTGGGAACCCAAGTCAAGAAGAATGTAGCATAGTAATAGATGACTCCATCTACTACCTCATCCATCTCACCTCCTCTTTTTTCATCAAGTGCAACAAAGATGAAATGATCCTAGGACCCGTGGGTTATGGATCCACCACACTTCCACTGGGCACACTTCATCCATCGGTTACTGCTCCAAAGAGATAACGTTGTTGGCCTATACACATAGGCTCTTATCCATATCAAGCTCCATTCTTTGACATGTAGTTTTTCAAAGGTATTCTCCATAATGCTGCCATATATGAGGGGTATCCTTTGTGATGAAAACATCTCTTGCACCATGATAGTGCCGTACTTCACCCGTGCAACACTATTCCAAGTGGGAGAGCAATTTTTCCCGTGCTTTCTCCCAATCCTCTGAAGCAACAAATATCCTTGCTGCCTCTTCATACCTCCATCACTAATCATATGTGGTGGAAACAAAATGATCCTACCACCATAATGCATCCACACTCCTTGTTTTCCCATGATGAAAGTATCCTACCAAACTCCTTCCATCCACAAACCTTTGAGAAAATAACATGTCTCATGATGGCCAAACTCTCCTCTTAGTAGCCAGCGCAGCTTTGCCTCTTGCTGCCCCATGTCACAGATATGCAAGTGGCTGAAAAGCCTCTTTCTCTCCACCCACTCTCCTCTATCAAGGTATGGCTGTCCCCAATCCTTATCTCCTTTGGCATCTTCCCAATGAAGACTGCCATTATCCCAAAGCAAGTATTCCTCCTTACACCTCATGGGATGTTGAGGTGTAACCCCTTGAAGAATTTCCAAGAAAGGCCTCTCACATTTCAAATTCTTGAATCCACAAGAATCAAAGAGTGCTAAGGACAAGATATCCTTAGAAGATGGCACATCATGCATGATGCTCCCCAAATCCTTGCACCATAACTCCTCATGTTGCATGAAACTCAATGAGGGTGAAAAGGAATGAGTGTTGATCCCTTCTTGGATCAAACCCATATTGCACAGCGCTGTATAAAATTTATTTTCTTTATTAGTATGATGTTTCGGTCCTAGGCCATGTGAATGCAAATTTCCCAAACCTCCTATGAAATTTTCTAAATTGTCACTACATGGAAATTTTTGCATACCTTTGTGGGTCTTTGAGAAATCTTGTATGGCTGCAAGAGTCCCTCTCCCTGATTTGTTGGCTGATCTAACTGCTGATATGGTGGGCTGCTCCTTTATGAATTGGACAGCATTGGTAGAAGCCTCCTCAAGTGGAGAAGAATGCTCCTCCTCCTCTGGCCATCTATCCACTTCCTCTAGTGGCCCTCTATACCCTTAACTTCCTCCATGAGAATAGGAAGTGCTTTCATCTTCTCCTTCCTCCTGAAACCCTCTAGAGGTTTCACTACAACTTTTTTCATCTTGAAACCCTCTTGGAGTTTCACTGCACTTTTCTTTCCCATTGATTGAACCCCTTTGGAAAGGCTCCTTTCTGATATTAAAAATGGGTGAGAGTAACCTCATCCTCTCCATATTTTTTCTCCTCTTCTTTGTATTCTCAGGGTGGATCTGAAATCCACAGGCTGAGCCAAGATGGCTACTCCTTTCTCTTCTCTTTAGTTTTCTGAAAGCTTGATCTCACAGGCAGTGCCAAAGATCATGCTCTAATACCACTGTAATATTCCTTTTTCAGAAATATCACAAGTCTGTGCCAGAGATGGACTACTAAGGCATTTATTGGTTATGTCTCGATCCTAAGAAGGGATAGAACTAGAGGCTACCTGGCCTTTTGCATTCTTTGTCTACAGATATGTGACTTTCCTATTCATGAATTGCTGTAACAAGCCCCTTAAAGATGTTGTATAAGGAATCAGATGTGAAAAAAAGGCCACCCACTGTTGGAATGCATTCTAAAACATATATTTTGACCTCTTTGCAGAATATAAGCTCAAATAAATAACCTTAAGTAGGTTATTCAGATCTCCCACAGTGGACTAGCTGAAAATTGCAGCAACATATGGGCACCAAACAGCTGTCTTCAGAAAATAACGCTATGCAAGTGAGAAATGGGACTTTTCTCCCTTAGTAGACATGATATACAGATCATGTGCAGAATTTTAGGTGAAACGAATGACTCTAGCTCATATAAACAGATCTTTCTAGTTCTATGTGCCTCAAATGAGCTTAAACCCCATAGCCTAGCTTATGCAGGAAGCACTGAATCAAGAAAAACATTATTTTATCTAGGGTTTATGTAGAGAATAACATGACATATCATATCTGAAATTAAAAAGCATCCAATGGCTAAGAAAATGTGATTCCTTTCCTCTTTATACATAGTAAAGATCACCCACAAGGGTTTCATGAAAATACAAAGTGTACAAGTGTAGATATGCAAACATATGTAGCTATAAAACGTAGTCATTGCAAAAATGAATATAGATATGACTGATAATATGAAAATATAGAAGAGGAATGGAATATAGAGCTTTCCAAGAGAAGGGTTGGCCCTTCTCCAAACAATCAGCTCTCAAGCAAGGGATCAAACCCTGCAACCGCTGCTCTCACAAAATAACGCAGTTTACCCAGTGAAATGTGCTATAATGGATGGAACATAAGTTGGCCACATGCCAAGATCTAAAATGATCTCTTAAATCTCCTATACATCTCCCTCAATGCAAGAGAAACTCCCTCCACTGAATGGAAATGCACAAGAGAAGATGAAGCAACCCTCCCACTACACTACCCAGCAACACAACATCCTTTGCTATAGAAATAATGCTGAAGATGTGAGAAATGCTTGGCCTACAATCCAGATGTGGGAGAAATGAAGCACAAATCCTTTAAGAGATCACTCAATGAAGGAGAAGGAATTCCTAAACAGGAATCCCTCCAAACTCTGCTAAGCAGCAGGAGTTTGCAGAAAATGTCTAAGTAGACAAGAAATCAAAATACACAAGCTAGCTCACAAATCTGGCCTTCTCCTCGTTATGAAGTTGTGAGCTCCTTCACCTTGGGTCCCACCTCTTAGGGTTTCCATCTTCATTTTAATCTCTTCCCTCCAAAACTGCGTTGTCTTCTTAGGCAAGCTACTCCTCCATAGGCTGCGCTGGTTGACTTGGTCAACTTGACCTTGTCCTCATACAATTAGCCCTTTTCACACTAGGAGGTGTAAAATAAGCTGCTCCATGGTTCCCTTTCCATATTAGGAAGGGTTTTATTCATGTTAAGAGGCCTCCTCTTCCTTTTTTTACTCACCTACTATACAATATGAGAAAAAATTAATGTTCCAATTTATTCATGAAAATTTTGGAACATTACAATGTACAAATAGATAAAGATAATTTAATAATCATTGAGGTATATGTGGATGATATAATATTTGGTAGAAATGATAGAATAAGTAAGAAATTTTCTACAAAAATGCAAAGTGAGTTCAATATGTCTTTACTTGGTGAGCTGACATACTTCTTAGGGCTTCAAATATCTTAGTAAGAGAAAGGAATATTTATATATCAAGCCAAGTACATCAAGGAAATGCTCAAGAAACTCAAAATGGAAGATTGCAAACCCGTCCTTATTCCGATGGTAACAAGTTGCAAATTGAGCATAGACGACTCATCTAAGGATGTGGATCAGAGGTTGTACAGATCTATGACTGGTAGTCTTCTATATGTAACAGCCTCCTAGCCAGATGTTATGCAAGCAGTTGGACAAGTAGAAATATTCCAAGCAGCACCAAAAGAATCACGTATTATTGTCATCAAAAGAATTCTTCGATATATAAAGGGCACAAAAGAATATGGCTTCTGGTATCCCAAGGGTAACAATCTCATTATTCAAGCCTTTACATATGCAGATTGGGCAAGAAGCATTGATGATCATAAGAGTACTAGTGGAGCAACATTCTATCTAGGTGGTTGTCTCGTATCATGGTTGAGCAAAAAGAAAACCTCAATCTCATTATCTACAATGGAAAAAAAATACATTGTAGCAGAATCATGTTGTACTTAAGTCCTTTGGATGAAACAAACTTTGCAAGATCTTCAAGTATAATTCAGTGAGCCTATTCCCATATCCTGTGACAACACCAGTGCCATCAACATCTCCAAGAATCCTGTCATGCATTAAAAAAAAACACATTCCGATCAAATATCATTTTTTTAGGGAACAAGTCGCTGAAAATAATATCATACTTGAGTATGTTGGTACAAAAGAACAGATTGCTGATATATTCACTAAACCTTTACCTCGTAAAGCATTTGAATACCTTCGCCATAAGCTTGGGATTCTCCCAAGTTCTCATTAAATTTTCCTTATTCATAATATAAATGGGGAGTGGAAGTGTGTACAGGTCCGCAGGATGGTTGTGTGTCAAGGGAAGTTACCCTTTTCCATTGATGTCAAAGGGGGAGATAATGTTGTAGGAAGAGGTGTCATGATCGCAGGGGGAGTACTTGTGTTGCCATTAGGGGAATTTTGGGGTCTAAAATTGGCCTCCTAAGAAAAATGTACAACTAAAATAAAATTTATAAGAACCAATAGGATTCAAGATGATGATGTCAACCATGGGGGATGATTCACCATTTTTGGAGTAAAAAAGTAAAAAGATTAAAAAATAATAAAATAATAAAACTACTTTTTCAACTCGTATTTTCAACTTATCTCTATAAGGGTTTACTCAAATTTCGAGTGGAAATACTCATTGGATGCAAAAATTAATTCCTCATCCAAGGAGTACCCATGTTGCATGCTTTTGATGGACTCTGCTACACAAAAAATGAGAAATACATAAAAAATGTGATATCAATCACGTTTGTTATGTATTTCTCATTTTTCGTATAGAAGAGTCCATCAAAAGTATGCAACATGCGTACTCATTGGATGAGGAATCAAATTTTGCATCCAATGAGTATTCCTGCTCGAAATTTGAGTAAAACCTTAGGGAGATAAGTTCAAAATATGAGATGAAAAAGTATTTTTTTTTCTTTTTTCCCTCTAGAATTTGATGATGTAATCAAATATTATTTTATTATTTCCACTATTATTTTATAATTTCCTTATGAGGCCTATTTTAGACCTCAAAATTCCCCTAATGCATCAATGCCAAAGGGGGATATTGTTGATCAACGGTTGTCATTGATGTCAACCCAAGCAGCACCAGGGGCTACCCCAATATTGCATGGGAATTTTGACCTACCAAATTACTATATTGTGGGTCAAGAATTCTTTTGATGGTTTCTACTTGTCGAGATGTTTCTTTTGATATATGGCATGCCACGTAATTCTTCACGGTTTGAGAGATATTCATGTTTGAAGTTTGTAACCCCAATTAGTGGGATAAAACCCCATAGGGTTGTGGCATGGGTCATTGAAAAGTCAATAATTAATAATTTTTAAGCTCCTAAAATCCCTCCCACGTTCACTTGTTGAAGCACATCTCAACCTAAGAATTTATATAAATTTTGATCCTCGTATCCTCCTTATGTAGGGATTTCACTATCTGAAACAGGTCATCGTGGAATTTTCACTCTAAATTTTTTTATATGAAGGTTAAGAAGCTGAAATTTTTATGAGGTGAAGCCAAAATCTTGAGGAAGCTCTTGTAACAATTTTAGATCAAGGTGCACAATATTTTCGGAGATATGATATGTGGAATTCAGTGTTTTTGCATGCTCCTGAAATTCATCTCAAAGAAGTGACCTTGAGTATCAGATTGGAATTTTGAAAAAATTGGTAGATATTTCACAGACTTTAGTTATTTTCGTATGAATTTCAGATCTAAATGAAGAAACAATGACATGTGGCATGTCGTACAAGTTCACTCTACTGAAACAATCCATAATTAGGGCATTGTGAGAGATTGGGCATAAATCTCCCTTGAAGAATCCAAATTAGGTCAGACCTATGGCATTGGAAAGAAGACTCAGAGAAATACTACAAGGCCAAAAATCACATATTGGGGATCTAAAATAACAGAGATACACCATATTAAATATCGAGATCCTAGAAGGAAAGAAAAAGCTAGATCATGTGTTATCAAGGGCTGCAAAGGACCAGACTTTCTAGGGCAGCAAAGCAAAGCAAGGTGTAGCAGAGGGTAGCATGATAAGAGCAACAATCAAGGTGCAGAAAAACAGCAAGGATTTCATCACATGAAGTCTTCAAGTGGGCAGCACTGCATACAGTCACTGTAAAGGTATCATTGTACTAAGGCATTGTAAATACATTATTGTAAAAATTGTACTAGTGTCTATCGGTCAAGAGTTGAAGAGGCAGTGTCGGGAGGTCTAGGATCATCATTAGGTGGTTGTGTCATAGTTTTTATTATGGTCTAGTGTGTCTTCTTCTTCTATATCATTCTATATCATTGTAAAGTGGACCATTTTCCCTGGTACGAGAGTCCATTCTTATTTTATTCTTCTATAGGGTGCTAGGTTGGTACATGAAGTTACCAATAGGTTCAAGCCTGTGAAAACTTCAAGGTGGTAGGGTGGTTCTAGGGTGAGTTGTAGCTCATTAGGTGTTGGGGCATCCTTTTAGTTGACTACTGAAGAATCTCGGGCGTTGGAGCGTCCATCCAGTGGGATCTGGAGAAGAATGATTTTCTAGATTCTAGGAAGTTGGAGCTTTATTTTCAATTGGACTTGAATATTAAATAATTATTAGAAAAGCATTAAGTGGCTTTTGCCCCGGAGTGGGTTTCCACCATAAAAAATGTGTGCATTTGTGTTCCTTTTTTTTACTACTATCATTGTACAAACACTAATAATAATTGAAGATTAACTAATACTCTAATTGAAAGGAATACTGATTCACCCCCCCTCTCAGTATTTTCAACATAGCATACACAAAAAATTCCTAAAGTTACCAACTAAAGGAATGTTCAAGCATGCCTCCATTATTGCCTACATGTTCATATATTATCAGGTAGACAGGTTCACATGCTTACTACAGAAATTAGATGAAGAAGGAAACCCATAGTCTGTAATTTTCTAGACTTCTTTGGTGAGAAAATATTTAGATGAGTACAAATTCAAAGATTACATAGAATAGTTCATTCATCCAGTCATGAGTCTATTGACTAGTAATGCAGATGCAAGAATCAGTGATGATATTAAGAATATTTTGCACCTAACTGAGCAAGCCAAAAGAGGAGATTGGTACCTCTATCATAACTACATAGAAATAAGAATGTATGGGTGTGAGCTTCCACCATACAAACTTCCTAAATACCTCCCAATGAGAGTATTTTCTCTTGAGTACATAAGAAAAATATTAATGCTGATGAGATATGCTTTGTTTTAGCCAAAAAGAAGTCTCAGATCAAAATAAAGACACTGGTTGGTCCCTTTATTTGTAACAGTAGAGTAGCTAGTGAAGAAGCAGATAAGCTCCTGAAACAAATTAATCTCACTTTGAGCTTCACATGGTCTTATGACCCATTTGGCCTAGTCTCCAAGCTGAGGGTGGAACAGAAAACCACTCCTTATGTGCACATATAGAGGCTAGAGATTGAAAGTTATATAAATCAGTTGGAATGGAAAAAGAACACCTTATAGGAAGCATAGGAGCAACTCATGTCCACATCTACTCTAGAGACTCCTACTCCTCAAGAGAAGACAAAGAAGATACAAAGAGAGGAAGGATCCCCTTTAGCTATAGGAAGCTCAACAAAGGAATTCAAGATAATCTACAGAAAGAGAACTAAAAGGAGTGCTATTAAATATTTGGAAGAAGAAGTAGAACAACAAGCCACCATAGTCATTAAAGAGGCACTCTCTTCTTCACAATTAGGTAGAAAATTCACAGGTTCCCCAGCAGCATGATCAATGTCACAAGATCATCAAGACCCAGCAAAAACATCTGGGATAATTTAGGGAGATAAAGAGAAACGTATTTTTGAAAAATACAAAGAGATAAAGGTCAAGAATGAGATTCTTAAAGGCAACACCTACACTCAATTATGGAAACAAACTGCCAATGCTCAAAGCAGTCTTCTATCATCCTTTGATTCAAAGAAGGGAAGAATGAAAATGTCATTCTTACAAGCTTATATTCCACATCCACAGGTATTTGCTGACTACAAGAATACCTCCTTTGAATTTGATACAAAGGACATTTACCCCATCGATCAGATGGAGATGCATAAGAAAACATGAGAGATGATTTTTTATACTTTGACTAACACTTATATGAATGCTTTAAAGTTGCAGGTGTCTCTTACTAATGTTCAATCTCAGCTAAATATTGCAATTATTTCATCTCTCGAAAATGACACAAGTATCAAGTCAATAGAAGATATGATAATAAAGATGAGGTATAATCCAGAGAATGTCAAAGCAGCTAAAGAGTCAATCAAGAAGAAAAATGTTGATTTTGTAGCACTTAGAAAGTAGCTAAATATGCCAGCAACTAAAGACCCACAAACAAAAGAAATAGGAGAATTAGAGAGCTAGAAGGAAGAAATGATTAAGTTGATCATCAAGCATAACACAAAAATCAGAAATATGGAGACAGAGATGGATAAATTAATCAAAGAAAATGAAAAATGTGCACAGTTGTCCATGGTTCCTTTAGATGCAGTGCCCCTTACAACAATACCAACTACATGTACTTGTACATCAACATCACCTCCAGCCCAACCAACATATGTTGCAAGAAAACTCACAAAATCAATGGAAGATATGTCAATACAAACTAAAGAAATCAAGAAGCCGCAAGGATAGATAAAGGTCTTACAGGAACAAAAGAACATAAGTCGGGCCTCACACATGGCTGAGGCAAAAAGGTCCCAAATATTGATGGAAAGGATACAACAATTAGGAAAAGAGATAGGCATGGACCAGACCTTGACCCAAGCCAAAGAGAACATATGGACATACATCCTTAACTCAATAAATGAAATGTGGCCTTCTATACAAATTATTTTTAAATAGAAGTAGTTGATATAGAAAGCTACAACAACCATTGAATATATCAAAGAAAATATGAATGATAAGCCCACTAAAGCCACTAATATTATTAGATTCCTAAATTTTAAGAATAAATATGAGCTGGAGGAAATGGGAGTTGAAGATATAATAGAAACAATACTTGAAGTCAAGAAGGTTTTGACCAAAAATAACCTCGTCCTTCAGCTGGAAGAAAAATTTCAGGGGCTGGAAATTGGTGTTAACGGGTTTTTCAACAGGTTTGAAGTGCTGAAAAAAAAGGGATTTCCTAGTTTATTTGTGATAAATGATAAATTGATCACCTTGGAGGACTAAAACAAGAAATTGAAATATGTGGCCAAGGAAAGCTCCAACTTTGCAAGTATAACAGGAAGCATAATAGGAAAATAATTTCTTGAGGCACTGGAGAATTATTTAACCATACAACATGAGGTAAATCATATTTTTTTCATCAAGCCTACTTCGAAAAGGACTATTGAAGTTTATCAGTAATAAAAAAATCAGTCCTTTTCGAAGTAGGCTTGAAATAGTCCTTTTATTACCGATCAACCCATTATTTAGGTTCATCAGTAATAAAAGGACTATTTCACGGTATTCATGTGTTGGAATATTTTGTGTAGTGCTTCTCATTGTCTATGTGCTTATTTCTTTGTTTCCATACTTATGTGTTCTTAAATTTGAATTATTTTATAGAAAGTTGATGAACAGAGTTTGTTGAAAGACATACTCTGATTCTAGCTGTAAGTAATTTAAATGTTTTCCTCTGATATTAAGTCAAAGAATTCTTAACTTCTCTTTTTATTAATTGAATCTATTTATCTTCTATTACACTTCATTTAAATCTGAAATATCCAATTAGTTCACCTACCTCGCCCTGTGAAAACCCTTTGAAAATCTTAGACAAATCCATATTAAGTTGTAGACTCCATAGCCCAATAGAATTTTATACCTTTAATCAACCAAACCAATTAAAAAAAATATTAAACAAACAATTGAGCATTAATAAATAGCCTAATATCATCAATACAAAAAAGTTAAAACTGACAAAGCGATCCCTTTCTAAGTTTAGGAAGGCTATATCCTAAACTCCAAAGTGGTTTTTTGGTTACCTATGTGGTTTCTTCCACAACCTTAGGAATCACATAGTGATAGCAGGCATCAATCCCTTTCCGTTAATACTAATAAACGAGCATAGATAGAAGTTCCTTTCGGTAGCATTTGATAAACCTATAAGTAGTAGCTTGTGGGGAAATGATGTAATGAAGTTGAATCGTGTATTTCCAAAGAAATAAAAAGAACATTGGTGTCTTATGTATATGATTTCCCATGTTATTAATAATTATTATGATACATTTTACATGATTAAGTTGTATTATTGATCAATGAGTTTTTGCTTAAGTGACTGAAAGTTTAATTTGTGAATAATTGTATAATTTGGTCACACTACTGATTCACCGCTCCTCGCCCTCATAGTAGTGTACGAGTTTCCATTTTTTCTAACAATTGGTATCAAAGAACCAGGTTCCTTCAATATCATTTTAACAACTAGAGGACAGATCAGGGCTCATGGAGAACCATGACTGGATTACCTCAAATGGAGTTCCATTTTTGTATGGCTCAAATTATACAAATTGGAAGGTGAGGATGAGAATATACTTGCAAGATATTGATTTGGATTTATTTCTATATGTGGAGAATGAAGTAATAAATGATAATTTTGATAAAAAAATCCATGGAGGAAACCGTGAGAGGGTTTTCCAAATCATAAATTTAAAATTTAATTTATTTTGAGACCACCAAAGAGATATGGCATGAGTTTCACTCCATCTATGATATAGGCATACAAGTTTCATGTGATGTCAAGAGGCTTTCCCTAGAGGGTGGAGCAGTCAAAGATTTCAATATTAATGAAGATCATGAATCATAGGATGATTTTCTTGTATCAAGAATCCAATTTGTTGATCACTACTCATAGGAGATGAAATATGCAAGTGAGTTGTTGTTTTGTTTTTATTGTAACAATATAGGCCATTTATCTTCAAAATGCTCAATTGTAAGTACGAGTGAAAGTGATATTTTCTCATCTAGTAGTAGTGAAGGTACCACCTCGATAGAAATAGCATATCTAGACAAAGGTCAAGAAGAAAATGGGTCCATCTCTGGTGAAGAGGAAGAAAGCTCATCTCATGTGTCAGTAGAAGAATCCTTATGGTCATCAAGGGAAAAAATATTGAGAAATATGATAGTTAAATTGACACTAGTGGTGAATATTGTGGCTCCTTTAGTGATAGGGAATATATTCAAAAATATATCTATTATAAAAGGGAGCTAATATAAGCTCCCAAGGAGATCAAGAAAATCTGAGCCATAAATATGGAGCTGGAAGTAGAGAATATAACATTAAATGAGTAGTTGATGAAATTTTAGAAGCATGAAAAGAATTATAAAGCTTTTGAAGGGATCCAAACCATCCATTTTTCCTCTCAAGTTGAGACAATGTTGGAAGATGGCAGTGACTCAATAGTTGCATTAAAGGGACCCACATCTTGGTTAAGTAAGATCTAACAACACTACATTGGCAGAGAAAAGAACACAGCCACAAGTAGACATAAGGACTTCTAGGAATCAATACATAGGTATGCATCCCCTTATATGTTTTTATTGTAGTAACACCAGTAAATTTTCCTCCAAGTTTCCATAGAGGAAAAATAAGGTGCAACGGTAGAAGTGGAACACTAAATTTTAGCGACAACCACAATTTGTTAAGATAAATTCAAACAACTAAGAATAGAGAGCCTTTTCCCCTCAAAGACAATATTTTCAGTTTCCCAATAGCAGCAACAGAGTGAATATCGGTCCAAGAAATTAGACAAGTAGAAGATTTGGTAAGAATAATAATTCCTTTTCCCCCTTCTTGAATAAAGTTTAATGTCATCGGTGTAAGAATTATGGACACAAATTAGTTGCATGCAAATTTGGAATTAATCCACCCCCTTTCTAAAGCATTTAAAATAGAGGCATGGGTCATGTATGATAACCAACAAGAACAACTGCACAAGAGTCATTTCAGCATTCATAATAATGGAGGGTCAAATGGCTCATGGAGGAAACATAAACCAGTGTTTGGTTGTGAACATTATCAACATATCAGAGTCTGAAATTTCTATGGTTGATATCTCTTATATAACTCGCAATAGGTAGAGACTCCAATAAAATAAAAGGAGCAGTAGCTTTTCTAGTTCTTTATTGCAGAGAGAAAGTATAACCAGTGAGAAATAAGAGAAACAGGTAAATTACAAATCAGATTTAATTGGTGCTAATAAGAGGAATAATCATTGGTTTGGTAGAAGTTACTCGGTCATGAAAAAAATACCAGACCAACATAGGAAATCAGCTCATGGTGTTGAAAAAAATCAACATACCCAGGTGTGGAAGAAAAAGGGAGATAAACTACTAAGGGGGAGTAGACCCCTTGTTCCTATTCATTGAAAAGAAGAGGTTGGATTCAAGGGAAGTCATAAAGGTCAAATGCAAGGAGCAAAAATAAATATTCCAAGGACTTCATCTGAAGGTTAAGGGAAGTATTCCATTTTTTGTTGTTCTCAAATTATTGAAGAAGATTGATGTTTTTTAGTAGTGTGGTTGATTTAATGTTGTTGTGAAATGAGATGGATAGTCTGAGTATGTATAGATGGTGATGATAGAATAGGGTTGTTGATTTATTTACCGTCAAGGTTTTATTTTCTTGTGCAAGTATGTTTACAGTTTCCTAATGCAAAGAGGGAGAATAGCCACAGGGGGAGTGTAATCAAGTTAATATTTGAGTATCATATTATTCATTAACAATTGGTATCATCAGTTGGTATCCGTTGTTTGTTGCATAAGGACAAGAAAAAAAGACATAGGCTACTAGTGTTTGTTGCATATAAATGTTGTTTGAGATGTGGTCATAATATGAGATGTAGATATGATGAATTGATTGACTATTCGATGTTTTCAGACTATTCCAATTGGTAATTAGTATCATGCAACATATTTGTGGTAAAAAGAGCATGATCAGAGGAGGAGAACACTTAGTTACAAAGTGCTCAAAAATTGGTATTAGTGGCATCAATTCAGTAATTATCATCATTGATTTTAAATATATTATCAATTGTTATTAGTTTTTGCCAGAGTGTGGTGTTAATGTTGTCATTATGTGATTGTCAGTCCAAGTGTTGTTGAAATACTCCTTATTTAAATTTTTCTAATGTTCATGATGAGTCGAATTTTAGATGGTGAGTTTGTTGTGATCATTTCTCTATCAAGAAGAGTATGATTTTTTTTTTAAAGCATGAATTGGTGAGAGTTCATCTATGATTTTCATGAAATAACCTTTGACAAGTTGATGGTTTCATTCCTAGGATAGTTTGTTGCTAGAGGTCAAGTGTATGTGTCTAGAAAGATACCATTATGAAGGTAAGCATAGATGAGACTCAGAACATCATGAATTATTTTTCTCATGGCTCATTTGTACTCTCATGTGTTGTTTCAAAAAGAGATCCCTATTGACTAATTCAGGAAGATATTGGGAGTAATTATTTATCTCCTTTCAACTCAATCTTCTTCATAGGATAGAGAGGAATCTGCTTGGATCATATTAGAGGTACCTGATTTTTTTAGCATAAGAAGAATAAATTGATAGGTCCACATGTTCAAAAATATAGAGGGAGATTGTTGAAAGTGGGAGAATTCTATTGTCTTTGTTGTTGATGTCAAAAAGGGAGAATTATTGGTGATAAAAAAAAAGATAGTAGTATCTCCAAACACAAAAATCAAAGGGGGACAAGTATTTCTGATCAAACAAGTGATGTATTTTTTATCATTTGAGATGTTGTTTGATCATGATGTTGTCATCAATGCCAAAGGGGGGTATTTTTGGAGATATGTTTTCATTGATGGAAAAGGAAAATCCTTGATTATGTTGTCATTTATGCAATGAAAAATCGAAGAAGATTGTGTTAGCTCAAGGAGTCACTCCTTGACTGCAAAGGTGTAAACCTTACACATCATAGTTCAATTCAAAGAAATTATTTTGAATGGTGGGATGGATTTTTAAAGAGTTTGAAATGATTTAAACTCTTTTATACCTTCATGCATTTGTCAAGTTGTGGCAAGTATAAATTTGTAATATTCCTAAATTAGCACACAGCTAATTGGAATATTGATTTTTTATTTTTCTTCTTAGTTTCAATAATAAGAGGGTATGGAGACCCATAAATCTCCTTAGTAGGAATAAAGACACTCCTAATGTGAATGGAGGACATCTAAAAGCTGGATTGAAGACCCTTATGTGTGAAAAGGGGTTGGAACATGTAGACTAGGTCAACCTTGACCAAATCAAATAGCACTGGTATGGAAGGAGTGACATTCATTAAGGGACATCACAGTTTTGGAGGGAGACTCCATGCATGGAAGTAGTGGATTTAATGATTTGGGCCCAAGGTGAGGAATCTCACCAAGAATATAAGGAAGGGGATTGCAGCCATTGTGGGCATGATTGGGATTATTATTTTGTTTATGGTCTGTTAATACTTAAGGCTCTCTTCAGTTTTCTAGCTAAGATTACAGTGTTGTTTGGCACAAGGGTGTTCCCGAAAAGGAATCCCACCTTCATCCTCAGGGTACTTCGAGTGCCTAATCAATAGAATTATTTACACTACATTTCCACATCTCAAAATTAGGCCAAGCTTCATATTTCTTCGACATCACAGTTTCTTCTTAGAGTTGTGCTCTGTTGCAGGGTGCAGCAGTGGAGGATTGTATTGGGTGTTTTCTGAGCTAGATTTTCAGTGAAGGAAGGTTTACTTCCACTGGGAGGCTAGTAAAGAAGCCCCTTGTGCTTTATTGACATATTTGGCACCAGGCCAAGGTGATATTATCCCCTATAGCACAGTTTCAGTCTGGATCTGCGTTATATTAGGGAGGATTTGTAGGGGTGGTTGCAGTATATGTTTTGGGAGGTGATTTATTCAGTGGAGGGGACATCCTTTCATCCAGAGGATCTATTGGAGAATATTTATAGGATTCTACATCAACTTCAGCCATATCTTCTCATTTTTTTTGTTGCAGCAAACCTTCATCCCTAGGGTTGCAGCTTACATTTGTATATTTTGGGTATTTTCCGGAAACCCTCTTGGGTTATCTTGGAAGGGTGATATAGGGCCTAGATCTATTTGTATAACATCTGTCGAGGCATATATAATTATATTTGTATCATTGTATGATCTCCAGCAGTATTTATTCATGTTATGACTATGCTATAGTAGCTCTCCGATATTTTGTATTGTATCAGCATCTCATATTTGGGAGTGATTGTTTATGGGAGGCTTGTTTCCTCACATCATATGATTTGTGCCTCACTATTTTGTGTTGATTTGTTGTTATTATACATAATGTAATGGCTCCATATTTGTCTCCATTTTCTATGTGTTGATTTACACTGCTATTTCCAGTTTTATGTGCTATATTGCTGCTTTCCCCATTTGGGAATATTACAGTGGTATCAAAGCATAATCTTGGCTCAGCCTGTGGATCTTAGCCATTATGCTATCAAGAGAATAATAATAAGGAAAAGGAGATTAGAATGATGGAAGGAATGAGTTTTATCTCATCTCTTTTTAGATCTACGAGGGACCTCACCAAGGAGGTCAAGAACATGAGAATGGAGAGAAACAATGAGACCTCTTTAGGGTTTCAAGATGAGGAAGGTCCATGTACTTCCTATCAGCAGAAGAGAAAACTAGTATTGTATAGAGCTCCAAAGCAATACACTATGTCTAACTTTTTGAAGAGGAAGGTGAAAGAAATGGATATGGAGGAAACTTAGATCATGAGATTCTAAGTGAGTATCTTGTAGTATACAAATCTCAATCAAGAGCTTTCAAGGAGAATATAACTCTCCCACAATTTATTCAGCTCAAAGAAGAGAGAATACCTTGCAGCAATAGAAGAAGAAAACACAATATATTTCTATTGTCTAAATTTGATGGGTTATCCACATGCACAACAAGGGCTTGGGGAATGGATTTGGATTCATCCTTCCTATTACATTCCAGTAGTAGAAAGAGAAGCTATTGAGATTTTAGCTCTGCACCTTGAGGGTGAATCAAGAATTTGGTGGTTCAACCATTGGAGTCATGCAAGAGTGACTGCATATGCAGATTTTACTCAAAGGTTGATCAAGAAGTTTGATATGAAGAAATCAAAGGAAAATAAAATTCCACCACCACTTGCTTCAGGAGCACTTACATCAGGAGAAGGAACACTTGCACCTTTGCAAAGTGGTCTTGATCTCTTGACATTTAGAGTCCCATGCATTATTCAGGAGATGCATGAGGAGGAGGAGACTTATACCAGCACTGGTACATCCATAGAGGAGCAACCATCATCACCAGTAGTTGGGGAAGCCATCACACCGATGGGAGGAACCCTTGTAGAAATACAATATATTCCCAAGAAAAACCAAGGTATGCAAATGTTTCCACTTTCTATTATTTCAACACATCTAATGGAAGGTTGTGGGGATATTCCATTGCATGACCTGGGGTCAAGATACACTGCTGATTTGGAGTAGTAGACTATCACTGCGTAGAGGACCCTTGACAGGATCAAGGAGGAGATATAAATTCATCCTAGTAAGTCATTGATGAGCTGCACACAACTCTTGGGGTTGGAGTGTATATTTTTTTAGGATAGGATGAGTATTTTACTAAACAATCCAATGCATAACTATATGTTTAGCATTGAGCATGATCATGAGACAATAGATGCACCATCATGGAGATCAAAAACAATGTCATTGAGCAGCAGTGATGAGTTGGAGGCCCAACCATTATTGGAGCATTCCAATGACCATTCTACATGTTTAGCATGGGATATGAATATGGTTGATGAGAGACATATTTTCTTCCATTACTATGATGTCTCCTTCTTGGTGAGCACTCCACAGCTCAAAGAGAATACTTTTCCTTCAACATACTTGGATCCTTATGGATTCAACATGGTCATTGATGAGTGGTCTTCATATGGAGATCTCCAAGAGGCTACACTTCAAATTCCCATGAAGTGTAGAGATAGTGATTTGTTGTGGGAGGATGGTATTCTCCATTCAAGGAGGAATACCCATTGGGAGCATGATAGTAGACACTCACCATTGCTTGGATGGGTGATGTGGATGAGAAAGAGGTTTGAGAGCCACTTGCAGATCTATGACATAGAGTAGAAGGAGGCAAGGTTGTGTTGGCTACTCTTGAAAGAGTTTGGTCAGCATGTGAGATATCCTACTTCAAGGGGTATGTTGGTGGTTGGGACTTGGCATGGCACTTGCATCATATGGAAGCAAGGAGTTTGGGTGCAGTGATGGTAATGACCACTCCATAGGAGATGTTGGGAAGATGATATCTTTTTTTGAGTGTGCTCAATGTGCACCTCACATCATACACCTTCTCCAAGCATGTGTGAGGATTGGGGCAACAATCAAGTGGTTTGGAAACCACTCATTATATCCTATTTTGAGGTAGTTTGGAGTAAAACTGTGATGGTTGCACTTGAGGGATCATTATCCTTCTCCAATTTTACATATGGTAGCTAGTATAACTCTAATTATGATCCCATATGTTGATGATGTCCTTATCATTGTTGTGGGCATGCTTGGAGAGATGACACATGGATTGGATGTTCTTATTAGAGATGATATTCTCCAAATTACATATGTTTCATATTTCAGGGAGAGCATTGGACCATCCATGATTGCTACATTGGATCTCTTGTTTCCTTATGGGATGCGCCATTTGGGTAACTTGAGCACTTGGAAGGTGCCTCTCATGAGCATATGGGAGGATTTTTTCCATGAATTACCATTCTAGAGGGTGATTCATTTTGTATGGATGATAAATTGGAGATTGGAGCTCCATTTGGGAATGAAGGTTCCCCACATTTTTCAGTTCTATCCTTGCAGTTTCTTGGGGACAAGCAACACTTGGGATGGGAGGATTGTAATATTCCTAAATTAGCACACAACTAATTGGAATATTGATTTTTTATTTTTCTTCTTAGTTTGAAGAATAAGAGGGTATGGAGACCCATAAATATCCTTAGTAGGAATAAAGACACTCCTAATGTGATTGGAGGACATCTAAAAGCTGGATTGAAGACCCTTGTGTGTGAAAAGGGGTTGGAACATGTAGACTGGGTCAACCTTGACCAAATAAAACAACATTTGTATGGAAGGAGTGGCATTCATTGAGGGACAATGCAATTTTGGAGGGAGGCTCCATGCATGGAAGTAGTGGCTTTAAAGAGTGGGGCCCAAGGTGAGGAATCTCGCCAAGAATATAAGGAAGGGAATGGAAGCCATTGTGGGAATGATTGGTTTTGTACCTTAAGAGACAATCCCTTAGCTATGATAAGGAATTAGTTCTTAAGACATTTATATGATTATGTCACGAAAATATCTGTCTTTGTTTTAATCACCTTCAAGTATTTACAATTAAACCCTTAGATATGAAACACAATGAATGTCTCACAATGCTACCATTTGCTGAAGTTGAATGAAATGACCAGAAGAAAATGAAAGAAAGAAGCCCAAACTGATATGTTTTCACACAGAAAATATCATCTCAAACTTTTGAATAATTTATAAAGGAAATAGTTAAAACAAAGGAGCGCCAATTAAGGATTTTAACTCTTGCTTACATAGGTAAAAAGAGACTTGTTGCTCATTACTTTGTCTTATTCAAAGAAAGAAAACAAAAAATATAAACTTAGATACATATCAACATAAACAAATTCCAAAAACTTGCTTAATCATTCATTAATCATTGAAATCTCTTAGTACAAAAATAATAGTCTGAAGGTCCCAAAACTCAGAACCTTTCTTCCTCTTGAAAATTACATTAAATACAGTAAAAAATAGTTTGGAACTGTTGTAACCAATCCTAACTACCACAACTACTTAAGACTTCGGAGGCTCTCTATCACATGCCTTGAAAATGTCTTATTACGATTACATTGTCTTTGAAAAAGTAATATGATGTAAAAATATATATCCTAATCTATAGGAATTGTTGATGATGCTGCTACATTTCCTTGGTCAGTCGATTTGTCTTTCTTTAATGCTGAAAACCCTTTTGGCAAGTCTATTGTCCAAGCTCTGCACTTTTTCCATATCTCTACCTTTGTCTTGGGTGAATGTGTTAGATTGTGATACTCCAATCTGAATGCGATAATTCGATTATAGGATGGTCTTTCTGTGAAAAGATTTTTTACCAACGACAGTAGCTAAAAATGTTTCTGCAGAAAGTTGACCATTTTTTCTTCTTTAAGCACCTGAGTTTTTTCATGCCTATTATCAACTTTACTTTTTTTCATAACTAGAAAATTCTCATAAGAATCCCATGGAAAAATATTTCCTTCATCTCCCCAACATGATGGAAAACCTATTCTTGTTAATTTGTCAAATAAATTATCAAACTGACTTACCTCTTCTTTAATTTCCATCAGTTTCTTTTCTGTAGCCTTTCTATGGTCATTTATGATAATGATCTTATTGATCTCTACGGCATATAAGGTCCTGTCTTTAATTTCATTCTCTTCTAATTCCTAATCTATTTTAGAATTAATAAAGTTAATGAACCTTCTAGCCCAAATAGCTCTATTAATTGCCTTCTGTTTATCTGTCATGATTGGTTCTTCACATTCCCTGATAAGACTTTTCTCCTCTGCAACTATCATCAAATAACTCCAAATTGATTTCATTTATGAAATGATATCATTCCAAATGATATCTTTGGCTTGTATTAGTGAAATGTTTCCTTTCAATCTTTCTTTGAGATTTTTAATCTCAACATCAACATTTTGAATATCCATTTTGTACTTGTCAGCTTCATTCTCTATGGCTTGAATAAGCTTTGTTGCAGTCTCTAGATCCGCTTGAGCCATTTTCCGATCTCTTTCAGCCATCTGAAACTTAGTATTCAACCGAGAAATCTGTTCTTGTGGATCTTCATTACTTGTAGGAAAAACAAAAGTACAATTATGGTTATCAATATGATTTTGAAGTGATATTTCAGTTTGCTTTATTTTGGAAATTTCTTCATCTTTTTGCATGAGTTGTTGTAAAAGATTTTCCTTTTCCTTCTCCACCTCTGCAACTTCTGTAGCCATAGAATGTTCTCCTGTAGGAAATTTTAGCTTTTTCCTTAATGTAGATGTTTCTGCCTCAGCACTTTGCATAAATTTATGTACAGTAGTCTTGTCACTAGGGTCCACTCCAATCTTTACAATGATTTTATTTAGTTCATCATTCTGAAATGTTAAAGCTATTGAGTTAGATTTCTCTATATTTAAGTGCTTAAGTACCTTTCCCAACATATTTTCTGCCTTCATTTCCATTGCATTGGTCTTCGTCAAGTCATTCACAATCAATTGACCAGCTTGCATATGTAAATTCATCTTATCCATCAGGAGAATATTCTTCACATCTACAGTCACATTTATAGTATTGAACCTATTGACATGTCTATAGGATGTGACAGGGTAATTTTGAATTGATCTTTCTCAAGATCCATGATATTCAAAATTCTTTTTTGATCTGCAGCAACTTGATATTCAGCTTGGGCCTCCATGTTGGCCTTCACCTTCTGATTCCTTTCTTCAATTTTTGTAAACATTTTCTTGATCAGAGGTACTTGTTCATGAGAGATTTCATGACTCCTAGGTGAAGCAGGAACATTTTTTTTTCTCCCAAATGTAAAGAAAAACCAGGTGGGTTAGATGTCGATTCTTTAGTAAACTTTGTCCTCTTCTCAGCTCCCTCCTCCTCATCATCTAAATCAATCACTGTTTATTTTCTTCTTTTGTTTGATTTCTATGATATGATAGGAGTTTGAATGTTTGAACCTGCTGAACAGATCACACCTTTACTTGTTATCTTCTCCAAATCTAGCCTGCTTTCATGAATGAAAGATGAATACCCATTCTCAATTCTTCTATTCGAAATTACACTATGAGGGTCATAAGCCCAACTTTCCCCTAACAGCATATGCATCTCATCTAAAATTTTAGTAACCTCCTCAAATGCCTGTCTCATATTGACTATGAAAGGGCCTACAGTCATGGGTAGTTTGTACATATGCCTCTTTTTCATGGGCACAAAGTGAACCTGATCAACATTTAGGCTTTGTTGAATAAATTCCAAGGCAAATAGCCTCATAGGTACAAACATTGGAAGTCTATAAGGCTCAACACTTGCTCCATATAGCCTAATTTTAGAGTAATCCTAAAAAACAAACCAATCTCCAAATTTTCAATTTACTCCTAAATGAAAATATTCCTGAGCTTTAGGTAAAAAACAGGGAGGAGGAACTCCATTCAATATTTTATATGCAACTGACATGAAATAACTGGCAAAATCAAACAATCCAGCTTCATTTTTTCTCTCTTCTTACTACATTTATCCAGAACACTACTGATTGCCTTTTCTTGTTTATATCCATAATATTCATACCTAGATGCATGAACTCTTCCACATTTTGATATAAGAACAAGTAGACAATCAATGAAGGAAATTTAAAAGAACCTGTTAATGAAAGGCTCATTAGCTGTGAATTAACTGCTTCCTACCAATATGATGGAATATCCAGCACTATTCCCGGCCTCGTCATCATGGAAAACATCCCCAAGACTGATTTATCCACTGTACTGACATCATATTTGCCCAAAATGTTCGCAATGCTGCTTAATACTAGTTGAATTTATGCATCAAAAATCTCCATAGCAAACTCTTTGCTGTCCGGCTGAAATTGCTTCGTGTTTGGCTTCAAAAAGTATATGAACTAATTAAACTCTTCACCTACAATATTATCATAATAGGTTACTAGATAATCGTCGGAGAACTGAATGGATGACTCTGACTTAGGATAACAAAGGGCTTGGTGGATTAGTTGGGTAGACACTTGCAAAACATTCTCTCCCTGACAATTCATAACAAAACATTTCCCAGGGTACATGACTGACACCAACCAATAGATAAATTCAGGAAAAAGGTGGGTCTTTGGGATACACGCAGAAAGCACTCTAGACTTGACCATGGCAATATAAAAAAGGGAGGCTTTGTCATTCAGGATGACTTGCTTATAAAACAGAAGATGAATTATAGAACAAAGGGTATCTTCAATATCCCCCTCGGTGTCCATGAGAGGGATATGACTAGCAGAAGCTGACAATAATGCACGCTTAGCCATGATTGAAAATTATCACAAAGAACAACTCACAGGGTGGTCAATTTTACTAGGGTGACAGAAAACTAAACAGGGCACATCATAAACTAATCACAAATGATTTGAAAAACAATGCGAATTTTGTTTAAATAGGTGGCACGACCTTAAAATTTAATGCTAACATGACGCGCCAATGAGCCATTGATTTCACCCGACATGGAAGACAACTATGAACAACTCGACGCCCTACGTCACTGCGAGGGGTCTCGAGGTATAGAGGAACATTTTGGCTGGTGCCTCCGCACTCAATCTCCATCGTTCATCTCTGTTGTCCTCATAGTCAACCCAGTCAACTGCGGAGGCACTCATCTTATTATCTCGTGCACTGGTTGTGCCCGCGGGTTGGGCCTTTTGATAAGAATTTAAACCATTAATGCTTTTCGCCCAACAAATTGATCGATCTTTAAACATAAATGCGCAACCCACTTTCGTAAAGTTTAAAGTGTTTAAACTTTTAACTCAAATATATCAACATAAATGTTTTTTTATGCTAAAGTATAAGAATTTTAATACTTTAACATATTTTCAAAAAATTTCTAATTTTTTATATTTTCAAGAATTAAAAATAAAAGGATATGAAAATAATCCACAAAAATTGGGATTATTATTTTGTTTATGATCTATTAAGACATCAGGCTCTCTTCAGTTGTTTAGCTAATATTGCAGTGCTGTTTAGCACAAGGGTGTTCCCGAGCAGGAATCCCACCTTCATCCTCGAGGGACTTTGAGTGCCTACTCAGGAGAACTATTTGCACTACATTTCCACATTCTGGCATCAAGCCAAGCTTCATCTTTCTTCAACAGCGCAATTTCGGCTTAGATTTGTGCTGTGTTGCAGGGTGCGACAGTGGAGAATTGTATTGGGTGTTTTCTGAGCTATATTTTCAGTGAAAGAAGGTTTCCTTCCATTGGGAAGCTAGTAAAGAAGCCCCTTGGGCTTTATTGACATATTTGGAACCAGGCCAAGGCAATATTATCCCCTAAAATGTAGTTTCAATCTGTATTTGCGTTATTTTAGGGAGGAGTTTTAGGGGTGGTTGTAGTATGTGTTTTGGGAGGTGATTTCTTTAGTGGAGGGTACATTCTTTCATCCGGAGGATCTATTGGAGAGAGTTGTAGGATTCTACATCAAATTTAGCCATATCTTTTCATTTATGTTGTTGCAGCAAACCTTCAGCCCTAGGGTTGTAGCTTACATTTGTATATTTTGGGTATTTTTTAGGAAACCCTCTTGGGTTATCTTGGAAGGGTGATATCATGGCCTAGATCTATTTGTATAACATCTATTGAGGCATATATCATTATATTTGTATCATTGTAAGATCTCCAGCTGTAGTTATGCATGTTATGACTGCATTGTAGAAGTTCTTTGACATTGTGTATTGTACCAACATCTCATATTTGGGAGTGATTGTTTATGGGAGGCTTGTTTCCTCACATCATATGATTTTTGCCTCACTATTTTGTATTCATTTGTTGTTCGTATACATAATTTAATGGATCCATATTTTTCTCCATTTTTGATGTGTTGATTTACATTGCTATTTCCATTTTATGTGTTATATTTATGTTTTCCCCATTTGGGAATATTACAAAATTGTATGGACAAATTTGTAGTATAGGGGATAATATTGTGACAGATGAAAGGAGAAAAATAGTCGTTACTTAGTCTAATAAATAAACATATCCTAAATCAGTCACACAGCTATAAGAGTGGAATTTTACATAAAATCTGTTTTATGTAAAGGAAACAACATTTAGAAATCAGAAAACATGCATAAATAATCTCATAAATCCTTCATGAAACCTTCACTAACATGCTCTACACAACATATAGACGATTTTCAGAAGTCTAAATAGTATATAGTTAACTATTAGATCATCTAACAACGCTCTTACTCTTACTTTCTAGATGTTGAAACTCATAAATTAGATGAATGAAATAACAAGAGAAACACACCATACATTAGATAGTCCTTGAAACACAAAGTCCTCCATAATGAAGTACAAAAGGAGTTTTATTATTATGAAAAAGTCTTCAGGTCAAGCAAAATCCAACCCTGAAATGGTATTTACAAATTATATTTATATAGAGAGGCACCAAATCAATCTCTCCTAAAAAGAAGGATCCACTCCTCCTATCATTACATAGGAGTTATAGCATATTAAAGACATATCCTATTGAAATATAACTAACAAGACATATGTAGGTAGGAAGAAAAAATACAATTCGAACTATGCTGCTGAGTGTGCTATCAACCTGCCTACTTTTCTACTAATCTGTCTCTCCATGATCTTGGTTCTTTAAAACCCATGTAGCTTCATTAAATGTATCCTTTAACAACCTCAAAAACACTTATAAACCATCACTTGACATGTCCATATCATTAGGATTCCTTATCATCCTTTGACTAGCTCAAAAAATTCTGCTGACAACTGTCAAAAATCATTTAAAACAGATGCTACAGAAACTTTTGGTAAAAACCTATAACTGCACAAAAACTGTAATGTTACTGGAATTTCTAGTAATGCGTTGTTTCCTTTTCAAAAATGCACAACAAGATATTTGAAAAATTATGTGCAGACTAAAACATTCTACAAATTTATTTGTTCCAAAATATAACTAATAGGAAAAATGATACCTCATTGGGATATCCTTTTACCTCTCCTCCATATGAGCTGCAACTTCTGCAAGTTTGTCTAAATCTGCTTTTCTGTCAATTTTTTATTGTGATCTTGTAGTACTGGTGGTTGTCTCTTTTGCAATGACCTTTTTCTCTTCTAAGCTCTTCTGGATTTTTCTTCTCTTGGATGTTCCTGTTTGCTGGCCTAAAGGAGCTTGACCCTTATCATTCTTCTTTAACCTACTATATTCTACAATTGAAGGAGTTACAGTCTGTAACCCTTCAGATTTCCTCTCCATATATATAACTTCTATCATCAAGCTTGGGTTATGTAGGGCTTTAGATCTCAGCCTGAATTTTTTGCTAGCTCTTGTGTGTCTTTTCCTGATAGCAACAACTTGTCTTTCATCTTTTCGTATTTTTTTGCTGCTAAAATCATATCCTACATCCTTCAGGAGCTCCTCATATGATTTGGTAGGCTGATAATCTTTTTGAACCCTATGTTGAACGTTTTCTATTGGAAATTTCGACATCACCTGTTCTTTTGATTTTTCTGCAGCTGCACTCTTTCCTTTCCATGCTTTGGCATATACCTTGGGAAAAGGAGAAACAGGAGGCACAATATTCATTGATTTGGACTTGCTAATAAATGAACCTTCTCCTTTTTCCAAATTCTCTTCAACTTTGGTTGGGGGAACCTTTTCCTTTTCCTTTTTTTCCTTAGCCTTTTTGTAGATATTCACCTTCTTTGATTTTCTTTTAGTCCTTTTACCAACTGATGAGGTAGTTGATTTTTTACTTTTTCCCTTATTCTAAATAGGTTGAGAATGTTTCTGTGAGGCTAGAGAATGCTGAGTAGGAATGTTTTGCATAGGTGCAGGTTGGCCTTCCCTATAAAATATGAAATTCTCCCAAGTCTGGTTTCTTCTTTTGAGTTCTTCAATAATTAGCACATTGATAAGAGCTTGATGGTAGATGCTATAATCTGAAGCTGCTACATGGGTTTGTATTCTAGTTGACATCTTAGTCAAAATTTTCAGTAGGAATAAAGGTAGGTTGAGAGTATTCATACCTGTAATGTGAAACAAAAACCTCATGTGATACAGAAATACAATAGTATACCTCCTCTCACAAGTATGGTAGAGCTTAATGAGCTTGATAGTTTCAAACCCATTCATGCTTGAGATAACTACTAGGAATCCCTTTAGCCCATTTAGGGTCTCTGTGTTTTTGCTGATCAAAGGAAGAGAATATTTATTCGAGTCAGAGGAGGTGGACTCATGCGTACATTTTTGGATATTCGAGGAGGTCGGGGGCCTATCAGGGTCCAGCGAGGAATGTGATTGCTGCTGAGTTGCAGCATCATCTTCTGGTTCGCTTTCTTCTTCATCTGAGGTGGAGGACTCAATTTCATCCATGGGAGGTGGATCAAAGGGTTTCTAGCTTTTATCGTTGGGTTTTCGAGTGCCTATTTTATTTTAGGTGAGGAACACAACACAAGATTTTTGAAGATGTCCTATTTTATGGCAATGCTGATAGCGGAACATTGTTTTTTCATAGTCTAATGTATGAGGCCAATTGAAATCCCTGACTTTGAGAATGATTTGGTCAAGTAATCCTTTGATGATGTCAATCTCGACACATATTTTTCTATAGGTGTAGATGCCTTTTAGACCTCTTGAGGGATATATTTCCAGAAAACATCACAGAGTGTTTCTAATGGCTTGAAGACCGCACAGTGCCAAAGGTGAGTAGGTATGTTTGGAAGCCTTACCCAGATCGGAATTTTGGTGATGACTGCTGGGGAGGGATCAAATTCTGGGAACCAAGGGGTTAGGAATAGTCTAGCTTTTCCTCAGTACTAAGGACCACATGTAAAAGCTGTTTGGTAGTCCTTGCTGTGAGCAAAAATTATGATAAAAAAGCCCTTGGATCAAAAAATGACCTTACAGTTTTTGGTCCAAGTGGAGTGAATCCATTGGTATAAATCTTATGTGCGAGGCCAGAGTCCATTTAATCTTTAGATGAAGGAATTTTCTGCATAAAGTTGGATATAGTCATCCAAATCCGGGTGGGAGATTTCTACAGATGACACTTCCTCCATTTTGTCTATGAAGAAAGGCTTGGGAGCCTCTGAGGGTTGAGCAGATGGAGAGGAGGGATGTGCATGAACAACGTATTTGTAAGAGAAACCCTTGGCAGTAGAGGTATGCCCATCAACACCTCCCCGGAGACGGAGGGAAATAATCACTGAAGCATCCTTTTCTATGTTGTAAAAGGGGAGAGGGAAAGGGTCTTCAAGTTGTTTACCTTCATGAAAGAGTCGCATGGATGAGGATGGGATCCCCAACTTGAGTTCAAGGGCCTTTGCGAGTTGAAGAACCAGGTTCATGGATTGTACCCAAAGAAGCATGGTTTTTCCCGTTAAGATAGCAATCTAAATATGGAAAGGTAGGGGTAGAGGATTTGGGGGTTCCTTGCTGCCAAAGCAGATAATCGGGTCAAGTCCAGATGGCTCGCTGCACTGTAGGACTTATTCCTTTCTCTTGATGATATTATTTGTCAAATTATCACCCAGATAAGAGGTTTTTGGGGAAAGATGGAGAAGTGAGGGGCAGTGGAAGAGCTGGTGCAGGCAGGGGCAGCCAGAGCTGGGCTCGCAGATGGACTGTGCACAAATATGTTGGCCAGACATGATGAGCTGAGGTGAAGATGCATATCCATCTACAGGGATGCCCTCATCTTTCACATTTCAGGGATGTTCTTTGCTTTCTGCATCTAGGAGGACAAAGAGAAGAAAATTTGCGGCCTGGAGGGCGGAGTTTGAGATACCCTCACGTCCTACATAGTCACTACAGCATTGGCCAGGAGGGAGCTATCATGGGAGTGCAGGTACTGGGTCTGAGGCCACCATGGGCAGCAGGGCACTGTGTCGTGATGGCGGCCAAGGAGGCAAGAACCCTAGATGCCATCACGCTCGTTCCTATCGTCTAATATTTAACTAGGTCAATCAAAATTTACAATATTTATCCTAAAAGTAAAACAATTTAAAACACACTCATGACTAAGCATAGAACTGTGCTAACATTGACTCCACAAGGGATAGAGCTCTCCCTACGAGTCTCTAAGAATCATTTGTAATTTTAGTGCCTTCTCATTGGGTTATGGATTCTTATTATGAAACACACCGGTATTTACATTGAATTTAGGCCACCAACAACCTTAGTAAAATAATTTTTTGAGGAAGCACCCATTAAATGGGCCTCCAAATAGTTTTTTCCCATCAAGATGTTGCAAATCAAAAGTATTGTTTTGCAAAATATTGGATATTCTGAAAGGACCAATCCATAAAGCATCAAATTTGAAATTCTTAACGGGGTCTTGTTGTTGTGCATCCCATTTCAACACCAAATCTCCAATCTGAAAATCTTGTTTTTTAGTCCCTTTATCAAATACTTTCTTTACAACTTGCTGATATTTTCTTAAAAAATCATATTTTTGTTCTCGCTTTTGTTGCACTTCTATGATCTGATAAATTCTTCTAGTCATGTCATTTGTTTATGCTGCATGATATTACATAAATTTAGCTACATGAATGGTTAATTGGACTGGAAAAATAGCCCTAGTTCCATAAACCATTTGAAAAGGTGATGTATTAATAAATTTTTTGATTGTCACCCTGTCAGCCCATAAAGAAAATTTGAGATTAGAGTCTGTTGTGACCAGCAACAACCCCACTTTTTATTTAATATTAGTAATAATACTAAATAAATGAGGACCCTTAGTTAAAAAATCCAAAAAATCAATTAGGATTTGTTTGCCTTTTCAAATAAAACTTTCTATCATAAACCTAATCCCTTAGAAAGAATATCAAGAAACACTTAAGTTTATGATAGATTATAATAAAATTGCTCTTTAAACAAGATAGCGCATCCATAACAAAAATGGTATATATCTTTTATAAAACGCATTGGTCGCAGATCGCATAGCACAGAAAACAGAAATGATTAATGAATATCTTTTGCACTCTTTTGCGATATGCGCTTTTGCGATTTTGCGATATGCGCTTTTGCGCTATTGCACAATTTCCGCTTTTGCGCTATTTTCATAAATGCGATGACTTCATTTTGCGATATCGCGACATTGCGATATTGTGATATTGCGCAGCAAATCGCAGATCGCAATGTCGCAGATTCATGTAGGCGTGCTATCCCAAGGCAATCTTCCCATATGTCAAATCCGTTATGCACTTTAATGATTATATTAAATGATTGGATTGATTATTAATGGGAAATGAGATTGTGTTTGGATTGAAAGTCGTTTCACAATTAAAATATTATATTTCATCCGCTTTCACATTTAAAACAGTCTCATCACCTTTCTTATACCATTACTCTCATTTACTCGTAAAACGCAGGCACGAAGGAGAAAACGTCTATACAAAGCTTCCACTAAACACTATGGGTAAGAAGGAGAAGAGCTCAAATTCTGAAAAAAAAGAAATGGCTTCGCTATATGCAGACACTGCCTATAACAAGGATGCCGGTATATCCACTTGGGAAGGAATGTATAATCTGTTAGAAGAAGAAAACCCTGTGGTGATAAAAGTTGCAGCTACAGCAGGTTCAAAGAATACGTCTGAAGCAACCCTTAGAGACTTGGCTTGCTCATTTATGCATAGAATAGCAGCAAGGCCAAGGATTCTCCCATATACAGACATGGTGTGATGGGTGCTGGATAGCACAGATATTTCAGACAGACAATTCAGAACTCCATCTGAAGAGCTAATCGGGTCATTCACCATAGAAGATCTGAGATTAATGTATAAGTTTCCAGAACCTCAGGCGACTTTCAACAAACAATTCATGGAAGATTTTGCCAAAGAACATGCAAATTTGGCAGAATGCACAAAGGAGTGGACCAAAAGAAGTGAACCATTGAAGAAAAACAAACAAGGTATGTACATCACGGGTTCACTTACCTCTCCTTATTGTTTTACTGCTGCCATGTTATGCAGGCTTTTTGGAAAGCCTGACATAAATATGATATTACCCGAATGGCTTCCTTTGTTGAATGCGGTTGTTAATTCTACAATTGTAGATTGGGCCAAAATCCTATCCGATAATCTCACCACTGCTATTTTTCATTACCGGTCTAAACGAAATGTTTCCCAGCGGGTTTATCCGCCTTTTTATTTATCTGCTTATGTCATGGACGCCATCTGCTATGTCTCTAAATTCCCTGTAATGGGCTGGAAATAGACTATCCACGATCCTTTGCCCATTCATGTGTACCATAAATAACTATGGGAGTCTAAGTTTGTCCCCCATTTTTACCAAATTTGTCATGGAATAATGTTGCCATTGTACAGAACATTGTATAATAAGGATGCCCCAAGGTTATCCTCAGAAACAGAGGTTGATATTCTCCCTGTCGCGAGATGGTTTGGAGAAGAATTGTTCACCTATATTAGGGTTTTTGGAAGTTATGCTTCTCCCCATGTTTTACCCTTATATGTTCCAGATAGACTTGTAGCTCGGGAAATTGCTTATCAGACCTGTGGCCAAGGAGGTATAACAAAAGATTTAAAAGAGAAGAAAAAGGGCATTTGGCCACAATTTCCCGTAAAATGTGGAACATTTTCACTGTTTGATATTGGTCATGCATTTCAAGAGATAGGCAACATTACATGCCTACAGCTGTTCAAATTTTCGAGAAGGTTATTCGACCCAAATGATATTGTTAAGAATTTTACCAATGCAATCAAAGTAAGGGAATTTTCAGGGGAACGGGATCTTTTTGATGATATGTTCCAAGCAAGAAATTCATTTAAATAAGTTTTGAATTCAGCTCAAGCTCAACTATCTCCAGAGGAATTTCAGGAATTCAAGCTTTACAGAGAAAAAAGACTAATTCCTATTCCTTTGGATAATCTACACTTAGAGCCCGCAAGGGAGAAAAATCCTAGTGTTAGTCTTAACGGCAGTTCAAGTACAGGTAAATCTAAATCAAAATCTGACAGAGATTCTGAACACTCCAATAAGTCTAAAGAAAAGGAAGATAAAATGGAAGAATCCATTAAATATTCTGCACAATCAAAAGAACTTACTCAACAGCAAATTTTGACTTCTCAACAGAAAAATCCTCCTCCAACCAATGTACAGCAACAGCCAGTCACCATTGAGTTAGACAAAGAATGGGAAACCTTTAACCAATTGATTAATGTAGAAGGACAGAATGTACAGACCCCTGTCCAGACAACCAAAATTTTGAACACAGGAACAAGCAGCACAGTCACAGTGACAGAGCACATACCAATCACACCCTCCTCTGAAATTGTACTTAATGTAGAGGAAATTCCTCCTCTAGATGTATTCTACAGCCCAAAATACAAAGCAGTAGTGAAGAGACAGAGAAAAAAGAGAAAAATAGAAAGTGCAATTGCTACTGAAGCAGAACAAGTAGATGTTTTGTGGAAAGATCCTGCCACAGAGCCTACTCATAATCTCACTAAGTTATCTCAAATAACAAGAGCTTATGCTTCTGCAACAATTGATAAAGCAGTTGAGATACAACTTTTGTTGAATGAGAAAGAAGAACAGGTAAAAGCTCTGCAACAACAATTGTAACAGGTACAGGCCAATAAGGAAGCACAATTGAAACTTGAAGAGTTACAACAACAACTTCAAGAAATGAAAATAGGACATAAAAAAAGTCTGGCTGATAAAGAAAAACAAATACATATTATCCAAGATCATCATAAAGATGATCCTAAGCTTCCAGAATTCATTTCAGAAACCATCTCTTTGAACAATCAACTACTGCAACAAGAGGAAGTTTTCTGCCAAAAAATCTTGCAATGGAATTCTTTGTGCCAAGAGAGCGATAAAATCACAAATCATGTCGTAGATTTACGAAATGATTATTATTTGATTAATGAGAAGATCAATGATTATCTGGCATGGCAAAAGACAGAAGAAGGCAGAAAATCTGGTGCACCCATCGTTAATGAAAACCATAAAGAAATACTGTTCAATAACTGGGATGCAAAAATCAGAAGGGCAGAAAAGGCAGCAGAGGAGGCGGCTACAGCGGCAAACACTCTCACTGATTGTGTAAATGACAATTTACACAAAGCTAATTTGATCCCAGAAACTGTTCCAGGATATCTCCCACAGGCAAATCAACTGCAAACAGAATGGAGGCAAAAGGCAGAAGAAAGAGCAAAATCCATCCAAGGGCTGACAAGATTGAATTAGGACTCATACTGGATGTACTTGGTAAAGCCACACAGTCAGCACAGTGCGCTCAATTGTATCATCAATGCTACAGAGAAGATTGCTCCTACGCTTGTCGACTCTGTCTTTTCAGGACAGTTGAATTCTGAAGTCGGTCAACCGCATCTTCTCAAAACTATGCTGGATGCCTGCAAGCTTAAAGATCAAATTAATAGATAGATAGATTTAGTTTTAATTTCACTGTATTTTAGCCTAGGAAAAGGACGGTCATTGAACCGAATCCTTAATTTTTGTAATAAACTATTTTTAGATTTAGCTAAGTAGTATTTAAAACCCTCTCATGCATTTAGAGAGGGGTCCTGGATCTTAATATTTTTGGACTTGGAGATTGCATTTCTGTACTCCATTGTCTTATATATTTTTTTAAAAGGATCACATCTGGTGATTTTCATGCGGAATTATCTTTGAAGTGTTGCATTTCTGTACCTTGGAATTTGATTTTGCATCATAGTTACTGGATAGAGTATCAGATTGCATTTGAAAGTCCTCAAGATGAACAAGGTATTTCTATCTGTTCACTGTTGATCTCTTTTGTCTTATGATAATCGTTTTAAAATTTCTATCATTTATATGTATATTTGTTTTCACAACGCTTCCTTTTATATATCATTTCTGAGTATAATTGAAACGTTATTTTTCATAATTACATGTAGATGGTATACAATGATGAATGTAATATGTTAATACAACTCTGTTTAATTTCTTAAACAGAGTTATCTTTATTGTTTATGCATATTTCAATTTAATTAATAATACATTTTCATGGTTATTGTTGAATTGGAACAATCTTAAGTTGTATTCACATATAGTTACCCGGGTTAGTGTTAGAGTTTCTTTATCAGTATTTAGCTTAAATTAGATAGTTTTACTTCAGTTAATTTAGTCCCATTTCCACCCATCCAATCCAATCCATTTAGTTACAAGGAAACTGGTCCTTTAAATCCAGTCGGAGCCACCATACCAAACGGAAAAGGAGCTGTCTTAAGGTCCCGACCGGGTGGTTTTCCCCGATGTTTGAAGCAGAGATTTTCTACGCTTCAACATTTTTGGCGCTAGAAGGAGGGCCTGAGCTATGAATGGCAAGTAAATCTTTATCCACAAGCCATTCTGAGAGCAAAACACCCTCATTAATTTCTTCAGTTTCTTCTGAAATTCAAAATCCTAGAGAAGAAATTGCAGAAAATATTCAAACACCCACTACCAAAATCTCAACACATTCAGACAAACAACATCCTGAGTCCCCTGAAGTTCAAGATCTAATCCATAAATTGAAAGGATTCTCATTATCTCTTGAAGAGTCTGAAATATCTGAAGGTAGTGTAACTTCAAAATTTGTTTCTTCCAAACCTCTTACTAGGCTTCAAAGTGAAAAACTTGGTATTTCTCAGAAAGAATTCCCTTTACCTAGTAGAGTCAAGACAAGAAAAACTCAATCGGAATCAGTAAGTTCAACCTCTAATATTCAAATATCTGTTTCCGAAATCCCAACTCAACAAAGTACAGTTGTTTCCATATCATCTCCACAAACATCTTCTCCTCAATCCTCATCAATCTCAACATCATCTATTTCAACCACTTCTATTCAAATACCACCAATTTCTACTATTCCTCCAATATTCGTCCCAATAATGGCACAGAGACCATGGTCTACTCCAGGAGCAGTCAACATGGCTGCACCTTTACATGATTTACCAGACAATCCTGGAAAATGGCTTCCAAAGTTTAGCCTAGATCTTAACATTCAAGCTGAAGAACATATCAATAACTTTATGCTGGCTATTAATTTGAATGGAGTCATACACGAAGATGTTGTAGTTAGATTATTCCCATATACTCTTCAAGGAGTAGCAGGATCATGGTATTTTTCATTACCATCAGGATCTATAACAAGTTGGGACATTTTTGCAGATCATTTTTTGACCAAATTTGGAGATGACCGATCAATTGCAACTTTACTCAATGATCTCTCAAATTTGAAGATAGAGCCCAAGGAACCTATAAAATAATTCAATGCTAGATTCAACAAACTCTTGAAAAAAATTCATATAGATTCACAACCCAGTGAGCAAGTCAGAATTGAATGGTATATAACTGCCTTACCCTCAAACATAGCAATTTTCGTAGATAGAGCTGCAAAGCCTACATTAGCTGAGAATATGAAAGAAGCTATTGCAGTGAAAAAACGAATTACTTCTCTGGAAAAGAAAAATGCTATCGAGGAAAGGAAATCAAAGAAGGTCAGCTTCAAAGATGATTCAAAGGCCAAAGATCCATATGACATGGAAGGTTTACAGAAAGTTCTTAAAACCATGTCAAATGAAATGGTTGAAATTAAAAAACAAGTGGCTGAAACTTCTACCAAGAAACCATTCCGAAATTTTAGAAGAAACCAAGTTGAATAAACCTCCTAATGCAATCTATAATGCAGAATCAGAAGAAGAGGAGGAAGAAGAAGATACATCTATAGCATCAGATCAAGAAGACAAAAATGAAGAAATAGTTGAATTGAATGGAATGTGGGATTTTATTCTCCCTAATTCTGATAATGAAGAAGCTATGCCTGTAATTACTAGGAGTAAATCTACAGAAGAACCAGTGCAAACAGTTCCTAAAAAGAAAATTACAACTCCAAGTACCAAAGACAAACCCACTGTGAAGAAAAATTCTCCATCACCTACTCAAAATCAGCCATCTTCTTCTAATCCTCTCACATCAACAACGAAAACTTTAGTAATGTCAGATCCTATGGAATACAACATTGTTGAAGACATGAAAAAGATCAAAGCCAACATTTCCTTACATGCACTCAGCAAACTAAAACACCAGCAAAAGTTGTTAGTGAAAGAATTAAATGCTACGCCAATTGCTCCTTTACCAAGCGGTGTAGTTGCAAAAGCAGCGAGAGGAACTGGTAAGCCACCAAATAAGGTAGATGCTACTGATACTGTGCTCATTGGGGAAAAGTCAAATTCTCAAACTCCTCCTTTTCTTTTGACTTATGAGATGTACAATAAAAATTTTCACAATTGTCTGATTGATTCTGGAGCTTCCTCCAATATAATGCCTACTTCTGTCTGTGCCAAATTGAATATTGAACCACAGAAATCAGCAGTTCATATCGTCCAATTGGATCGCTCTAAAGTTCAAGTTGTAGGAGAAATCAATTCAGTCACTATCAGATTAGCCTCCGATCCTAGGATTGTCCAAAGAATTGATATTTTGATTGATGATATTCCTGAATTCTATGGATTAATCTTGAGCAGGGACTGGTCTGCGAAACTTAACGGTTATATCTCAACTGATTATTCACACATGTGGCTTCCCTACAAATGGAAACCAAATCAAATCAAAATTGAACGAGAAAAACATATGACGCACACTGTCACTGAATTTGAACAACCTAATGAACCTGTGGCATTCAACAACAATATTCTTGGAGGTTATTCTGCTGAATCATTTCTTGGAAATTTCAAAGCTCCTCAATCACCTTTTTCTGTAAATACTTTTGTCTCTCAGATAGAAAATTTTTCACAATCTGATACTTCCAGAATTGTAAATATTTCTGATATAATTGTAGATAAGCCAATAGATAAGTCTTTATTTTGGTCATTATATTTTGATGGATCAAAGTCTAGTGATGGAGCTGGAGCTGAATGCATCTTAATTGATCCAAATGGGGAGAAAACCATGCTGTCATGTAGATTAGAATTTGAGTGTACTAATAATACCGCGGAATATGAAGCCTTGGTTCAAGGACTTTATAAATCCATAGGGTTAGATGTTAAATACTTGAAAGTCTTTGGTGATTCCGAAATTGTCATTAAACAAGTTAGGAATACTATTCATTGCCTTTCAGGACATCTTAAACACTATCAAACCCTAGTACAAGACCTCACCACTCATTTTTTAGCATTCAATATTTCTCCTATTCCTAGGAATCAGAATACATCAGCCGACTTGTTAGCTAATGTTGCATCTAAAGTCCTACCTACTGAAGATTGCAGTCCTGATAGGTTTTCTGTAGAATTGATTTTTCGTCCATCTGTCCCAGATAATGTTACAAATTGGAGAGTATTCTATCATGATCAAGATATTCTAAATTTCATGACTTCAGAGAAATCATATGATGAGAAAATTATTGACGAAGATGATCATGATTTACAAATTTCTTCAAAAGGTAATGAAAACCCCATTCCAAAATCTATTGTTAAATTAGAGGATTTATATGACATTACAGACAGATTCAAGAAAGTCACTAATACGAAACTTCAAAGTTCCACTTTGAAGTTTGAATTAGTAAATCTTGGTTCTGATTCTAAACCTCAAAACGTTAACTTAGGATTCAATTTAACACCAGAGGAAAGGAATGCATTCATTAAACTGCTGAACAAGTATAAAAATGTTTTTTCTTGGAATTATGATGATCTAAAAACGTATGATACTTCGATTATTCAACACATGATTCCAATGCTTCCTGATATTAAACCTGTTCAACAGAAGTTGAGAAAGATCCATCCAAATCTCGAAAGTCAAATTAAATCAGAACTTAATAAACTTTTGAAAGCCAAAATCATTTTTCCAGTCAGGCACTCTAATTGGGTTTCCAATATGGTACCTGTAAGGAAGAAGAATGGTGATATAAGAATCTGTATTGATTTCATAAATTTAAACAAGGCATGTTTAAAAGACAATTTCCCATTGCCAACCATGGAACAGATACTTCAAAAGGTAGCTGGTTCTGAACTTATGTCTTTTCTCGATGGATTTTCGGGCTATAATCAAGTTTTAGTTCATCCGGATGACAGATTGAAAACAACTTTTAGAACAAAATGGGGAACTTATGCTTATCAGAAAATGTCATTTGGTCTAATAAATGTAGGAGCAACTTTTCAAAGAGCCATGGATATAGCATTCAAAGGTCTGATCAATAAATCAGTTGGTGTTTATCTTGATGACATAACAATATTTTCAAAAAAAAGAGAGCCAATCATCTACATCATTTAAAACAAATATTTGAAAGATGTAGAAGGTTTGGTATCTCCTTAAATCCAAAGAAATCCTTCTTTGCTTTAGATGAAGGGAAACTCTTAGGATTTGTTGTGTCAAAAGATGGTATATATATTGATCCAGATAGAGTGAAAGAAATTTCTGATATTTCTTTACCACATAACAAAAAATCCATGCAATCATTTCTTGGACAGATTAATTTTGTTAAAAGATTTATTCCTGATTTTTCTTTAATTGTTTTACCTATACAAAATATGATCAAGAAGAATTCAATATTCAAATGGACGCATAAAGAAAAAGAAGCTTTTGATTCAATCAAACGAGCGATCATTAATGCACCAGCATTGAATACCCCGGATTTTTCTAAAGATTTTACTTTGTATACTCTGGCCACTGAAACATCCTATGCAGCGGTTTTAACACAACTCAATGATCAAGAAATCGAAGCACCAATTTCTTTCTTTAGCTCAAATCTGCAAGGAGCTGAGCTTAATTATTCCGATGTTGAAAAACAAGCCTTTGCCGTGTTTAAATCAATCAAACATTTCAGACCTTTTCTCTTGAAGACACATACAAAAATCATTGTCCCATTCTCTGCAGTGAGGCAATTATTAATTCAAAAAGAAGTAGGAGAAAAGAGAGCTAACTGGGTAACAGCCTTGCAAGAATATGATATTGATATTAAACCAACTAAGATTGTTAGAGGACAAGGTTTTTGCAGATTATTGGCAGGAGCTCATAACATACCAGAAAATTAAGATTCAAATCAAGATATTCAAGTAAGTCAGATAAGTGTTACAGATTCTGAATCTCAGTATGCTGATCTTATCTATTACTTGAAAAATGGGTATGCTCCTTCTAATCTCAACTATAAGAGTAAACGCGCTTTAAGGTTAAAGGCTATTAAATATGAGATCATTGATAATGTGTTATTTAGGAAAAATTATGATTCAATTTTATTAAGATGTCTTGAAAAGACTGAAGCTGAAAAGGTTTTGCAGGAGTTGCATGATGGACCAGCAAGAGGTCATTTTGGAGGTGATACCACAGCTCACAAAATAATTCGTGCTGGTTATTACTGGCCTACCCTTTTTAAAGATACGCATGATTACGTAAGGAAGTGCCAAATTTGTCAAACTGCAAGTGGAAGACAAAGGAAACCAACTTTTCCTTTGCAACCAGTAACTATTGAGCAACCATTCGAACAATGGGGACTTGACATTATTGGTGAGATAGTACCTCATTTTTCCAAACAGCACAAGTACATCCTTACTGCAACTGATTACTTTACAAAGTGGGTAGAGGCAATTCCCTTGAAGGTAACCAATTCTGATGCAATTATTGATTTCATAGATCAATTCATCATAACCAGGTTTGGTGTACCTCAAGCTCTTGTCTTTGATAATGCATCTTACTTCTCTGGAAATAGTTTAATTGAATTTGCAGTCAAAAGAGGTTTTAAATTAAAATATTCAGCAAATTATTATCCACAAGGTAATGGTTTGGCTGAATCCACTAATAAAATCCTTATCAAAATCATTAAACAGACCGTTGATCAAAATAAAAAGAATTGGCACAAATCTTTAATCTTTGCGTTATGGGCTGATCGTATCACTGAAAAAACTTCAATAGGGACTTCACCTTTCAATCTGGTTTATGGAAAAGAAGCTGTGATACCATCAAATTTAACTCTTCCATCATTAGCCCTAGTGCAGTTTATTGAAGAAAATCCTTCTTCATCCATTCAATTGAGATATGATCAAATCCTTAAATTAGAAGAAGAGAGGGATAAAGCAAAAATTACTCATGAAAAACATCAACAACTTGTAAAATCTTCTTTTGATGCAAGTTCTACCGGCTCAAAAATTGTCAATTGGTGATCTCGTTTTGAAATGGGATAAAGCACACGAAGAGAAAGGTAAACATACCAAATTTCAGAAAATGTGACTTGGACCATTTCAGATTGTTGAGAAGATAAGCTCAAATAAATTCATACTCCAAGATCTAACAGGTAAGAGAGAGTCTCTTCCTGTAAATGGGCTTATCTTGAAGAAATTCTTTTCATAAGGAGGTAACCCCTTCTTAAACTGTACATATTTCTTTCTGCAAAGTTTTTTATTGTTTTTGTTTTTGCAAATAAAGGTTGTTTACGAATCTCTAATTGACTGTTTACTATTTAAGAAAATTTCTTTGGAAAAATATTATAAATATTTATTTTTTGTAAATAAGAATTTTTTAAAGTAATGATCACAGTTTTTGAATAGTTTAAAATAAGATGTTAAACTTTGAAAGATTATTTCAATCATTTACATGATCTTTTGAAAACTTGAGAAGAATGTAAATCATTATAAGTTTATTAAGCAGAGAAAGGTTATCTATCAAAGTATAGATTTTTTCAAAGTTTTGGAATTCAAAAAACTCTGAAAATTGTCATCCATTGATTCTTAAGGATAAAACTATTTCACCCCATCCATTTAAGTTATGATTTTTTAGAATGTAATTCTAAGAAATTATACGAAAATTTTAAGAGATAAGAGGTCTCATTACGAGCCGACTTACCATGTTCATAAGGAGTAATAAAAACTGACATTACCAATACTGCATACCAAAACAGGGTAATGGCTTATAAATATAAGACAAGGGGTCTCATCACGAGCCAGCTTGTTTAGTTTAATTATAACTAGTGAATGGAATTGTTATTAACTGGCTGCCAAACCAGAACAATGGCTCTTAAAATAAAAATAAATAAAAGACAAAAACATGAGATAATAGGTCTTATGAATTTATCTTTTAAAAAGTCATAATTTTAGTTGGATGGGACAATGAATGGTTAATGGTTTAAAGGTAACCCTGTCGAGACTATGAACGTTTGCTGGCAGTAGAGGCAATACCTATGGCAATAGAGTATATTATAAAACCAAAACTTGGAGAGATCCACCTACTTCATTATTAACACCAATCAAAGCTTGAGATAACCCAAAATGTTTTTATTTCTTAAGTGTTTAGAAAGAAATTATGAAATGATTTTTATTTCTTTTTCATAGTTACATTTTATTTGAATTATCCTAAGATAATTTTCATTATCTTTAAAAACCTTTACTTACTAAAGATAGAATGTTCATTTTATTTTTTCAGAGATAACTGTTTCTTTCAGTGAATCGCCAATTGTTGTGACTAGCAACAACCCCCCTTTTATTTAATATTAGTAATAATACTAAATAAATGAAGACCCTTAGTTAAAAATCCAAAAAATCAATTAGGATTTGTTTGCCTTTTAAAATAAAACTTTCTATCATAAACCTATAGAAATCCCTTTGAAAGAATATTAAAAAACACTTAAGTTTATGATAGATCATAATAAAATTTCTCTTTAAAACAAGATAGCGCATCCATAACAAAATGGTATATATCTTTTATAAAATGCATTGGTCGCAGATCGCATAGCGCAGAAAACAGAAATGATTAATGAATATCTTTTGCGCTCTTTTCAATTGTGCGCTTTTGCGATTTTGCGATATGCGCTTTTGCGATTTTTGCGATATGCGCTTTTTCGCTATTGCGCAATTTCCGCTTTTGCGCTATTTTCATAACTGCGATGACTTCATTTTGTGATATTGCGACATTGCGATATTGCGATATTGCGCAGCAAATCGCAGATCGCAATGTCGCAGATTCACGTAGGCGTTATCCGGCTACCCCATATGTCAAATCCGTTATGCGCTTTAATGATTAAATTAAGACTGACTGACATACGGGAAATGAGATTGTTTTTGGATTGAAAGTCGTTACACAATTAAATATATTTCATCCGTCACATTTAAAACAAGCCTCATCACCTTTCTTATACCACATCGATGGCTCGTAAAACGTAGGCACGAGATATGAGGCATCAAAAAGCCTACAAACAACGTAGAAGAGATCAAATTTTAAACAGAATGGCTGGCGATATGCACACTCCGTAACAAGGATGATATCCACTTGGGAAGGAATGTATAATCTGTTAGAAGAAGAAAACCCTGTGGTGATAAAAGTTGCAACTACAACAGGTTCAAAGAATACGTCTGAAGTAACCCTTAGAGACTTGGCTTGCTCATTTCTGCATAGAATAGCAGCAAGGCCAAGGATTCTCCCATATACAAACATGGTGAGATGGGTGATGGATAGCACAGATATTTCAGACAGACAATTCAGAACTCCATCTGAAGAGCTAATCGGGTCATTCACCATAGAAGATTTGAGATTAATGTATAAGTTGCCAGAACCTCAGGCAACTTTCAACAAACAATTTATGGAAGATTTTGCCAAAGAACATGCAAATTTGGCAGAATGCACAAAGGAGTGGACCAAAAGAAGTGAACCATTGAAGAAAAACAAACAAGGTATGTACAACACGGGTTCACTTACCTCTCCTTATTGTTTTACTGTTGCCATGTTATGCAGGCTTTTTGGAAAGCCTGACATAAATATGATCTTACCCGAATGGCTTCCTTTGTTGAATGCGGCTGTTAATTCTACAATTGTAGATTGGGCCAAAATCCTATCTGATAATCTCACCACTACTATTTTTCATTACCGGTCTAAACGAAATGTTTCTCAGCGGGTTTATCCACCTTTTTATTTATCTGCTTCTGTCATGGACGCCATCTGCTATGTCTCTAAATTCCCTATGATGGGCTGGAAATGGACTATCCACGATCCTTTGCCCATTCATGTGTACCATAAAGAACTCTGGGAGTCTAATTTTATCCCCCATTTTTACCAAATTTTTCATGGAATAATGTGGCAATTGTACAGAACATTGTATAATAAGGATGCCCCGAGGTTATCCTCAGAAACAGAGGTTGATATTCTCCCCGTCGCAAGATGGTTTGGAGAAGAATTTTTCACCTATATTAGGGTTTTTGGAAGTTATGCTTCTCCCCATGTGTTACCCCTATATGTTCCAGATAGACTTGTAGCTCGGGAAATTGCTTATCAAACCTGTGGCCAGGGAGGTATAACAAAAGATTTAAAAGAGAAGAAAAAGGGCATTTGGCCACAATTTCCCATAAAATGTGGAACATTTTCACTATTTGATATTGGTCATGCATTTCAAGAGATAGGCAACATTACATGCCTACAGCTGTTCAAATTTTCGAGAAGGTTATTCGACCCAAATGATATTGTTAAGAATTTTACCAATGTAATCAAAGTAAGGGAATTTTCTGGGGAACAGGATCTTTTTGATGATATGTTCCAAGCAAGAAATTCATTCAAAGAAGTTTTGAATTCAGCTCAAGCTCAGCTATCTCCAGAGGAATTTCAGGAATTCAAGCTTTATAGAGAAAGGAGACTAATTCCTATTCCTTTGGATAATCTACGCTTAGAGCCCGCAAGGGAGCAAACTCCTAGTGTTAGTCTTAACGGCAGTTCAAGTATAGGTAAATCTAAATCAAAATCTGACAGAGATTCTGAACACTCCAATAAGTCTAAAGAAAAGGAAGATAAAATGGAAGAATCCATTAAAGATTCTGCACAATCAAAAGAACTTACTCAACAGAAAATTTTGACTTCTCAACAGTCAAATCCTCCTCCAACCAATGTACAACAACAACCAGTCACCATTGAGTTAGACAAAGAATGGGAAACCTTTAATCAATTGATTAATGTAGAAGGACAGAATGTACAGACCCCTGTCCAGACAACCAAAGTTTTGAATACAGGAACAAGCAGCACAGTCACAGTGACAAAGCACATACCAATCACACCCTCCTCTGAAATTGTACTTAATGTAGAGGACATTCCTCCTCTGGATGTATTCTACAGCCCAAAATACAAAGCAGTAGTGAAGAGACAGAGGAAAAAGAGAAAAATAGAAAGTGCAATTGCTACTGAAGCAAAACAAGTAGATGTTTTGTGGAAAGATCCTGCAACAGAGCCTACTCATAATCTCACTAAGTTATCTCAAATAACAGGAGCTTATGCTTCTGCAACAATTGATAAAGCAGTTGAGATACAACTTTTGTTGAATGAAAAAGAAGAACAGGTAAAAGCTCTGCAACAACAATTGCAACAGGTACAGGCCAATAAGGAAGCACAATTGAAACTTGAAGAGTTACAAAAACAACTTCAAGAAATGCAAATAGGACATCAAAAAAGCTTGGATGATAAAGACAAACAAATACAGATTATCCAAGATCAACATAAAGATGATCCTAAGCTTCCAGAATTCATTTCAGAAACTATCTCTTTGAACAATCAACTACTGCAACAAGAGGAAGTTTTCTGCCAAAAAATCTTGCAATGGAGTTCTTTGTGCCAAGAGAGCGATAAAATCACAAATCATGTCGTAGATTTACGAAATTATTATGATTTGATTAATGAAAATATCAATGATTATCTGGCATGGCAAAAGACAGAAGAAGGCAGAAAAGCTGGTGCACCCATGGTTAATGAAAACCATAAAGAAATATTGTTCAATAACTGGGATGCACAAATCAGAAGGGCAGAAAAGGCAGCAGAGGAGGCGGCTACAGCGGCAAACACTCTCACTGATTGTGTAAATGACAATTTACACAAAGCTAACTTGATTCCTGAAACTGTTCCAGGATATCTCCCACAGGAAAATCAACTGCAAACAGAATGGAGGCAAAAGGCAGAAGAAAGAGCAAAATCCATCCAAGGGCTGACAAGATTGAATTGGGACTCATACTGGATGTACTTGGTGAAACCACACAATCAGCACAGTGCGCTCAATTGTATCATCAATGCTACAGAGAAGATTGCTCCTACGCTTGCCGACGCTGTCTTTTCAAGACAGTTGAATTCTGAAGTCGGTCAACCGCATCTTCTCAAAACTATGCTAGATGCCTGCAAGTTTAAAGATCAAATTCATAGATAGATAGATTTAGTTTTAATTTCACTGTATTTTAGCCTAGGAAAAGGACGGTCATTGAACCGAATCCTTAATTTTTGTAATAAACTATTTTTAGATTTAGCTAAGTAGCATTTAAACCCCTCTCATGCATTTAGAGAGGGGTCCTGGATCTTAATATTTTTGGACTTGGAGATTGCATTTCTGTACTCCATTGTCTTATATATTTTTTAAAAAGGATCACATCTGGTGATTTTCATGCGGAATTATCTTTGAAGTGTTGCATTTCTGTACCTTTGGAATTTGATTTTGCATCATAGTTACTGGATAGAGTATCAGATTGCATTTGAAAGTCCTCAAGATGAACACGGTATTTCTATCTGTTCACTGTTGATCTCTTTTGTCTTATGATATTCGTTTTAAAATTGCTATCATTTATATGTATATTTGTTTTCACAACGCTTCCTTTTATATATCATTTCTGAGTATAATTGAAACGTTATTTTTCATAATTACATGTAGATGGTATACAATGATGAATGCAATATGTTAATACAACTCTGTTTAATTTCTTAAATGGAGTTATCTTTATTTGTTTCTGCATATTTCAATTTAATTAATAATACATTTCATGGTTATTGTTGAATTGGAACAATCTTAAGTTGTATTCACATATAGTTACCCGGGTTAGTGTTAGAATTTCTTTATCAGTATTTAGCTTAAATTAGATAGTTTTACTTCAGTTAATTTAGTCCCATTTCCACCCATCCAATCCAATCCATTTAGTTACAAGGAAACTGGTCCTTTAAATCCAGTCGGAGCCACCATACCAAACGGAAAATGAGCTGTCTTAAGGTCCCGACCGGGTGGTTTTCCCCGATGTTTGAAGCAGAGATTTTCTAGGCTTCAACAGAGTCCCAGGATTTCTTGTTTTGCTCCAATATCTTGGCGATGATTCTTACCAAAATTTTGTTATATTATTCAACTAAACCATTCCCTTTTGGATAGTAAGTTGTAGAGTGAGTAAGCTGAATACCATAATCTTCACAGAAATTTACCAATGGCGTAGCTTTGAAATAAAATGCACTATCTGCTACTAGCCTTGATGGGCATCTAAATTTGGTTATAATTCCCTCCAAAAAGTTAATAATGACTTTATTAGTAGCATTCTTGGTAGGTATTGATTCAATCCACTTGGTGAAGTAATCAAATGCAACAAGAATCAAACAATGTTGTCCACTTGAAGGTGGATTAATTTCTCTAATGAAATCCAATCCCCATTGCTGGAAAGGTGTAGAAACAACTATGGGCTTGAGAGGAAAAGATTTCAAATGTTTTTTTACCTATGAACTTCTAACATTTTTCACATGCTCTCACCTCAGCACATACATCAAAAAATAATCTAGGCCAAAAATAGCCATCTCTCAGTGTTTTGTATGCAGTAGTTCTTCAATAATGATGACCCCCACAAACTCTACTATGCATATCAATCATAAAATTCTTAGACTCATCTAGGTCAATGCACCTCAACAAAAATCCTGTAGGATATTTCCAATATAAATATTTATCCTTGATGAAAAAATCAATGGTTTTCAACTACAAATATCTCACTTTTCTTTTATCAAAATTTGGAGGAGGTTTAAAATGATGCATAAAATAAATGATATCCTTATACCAGCTGCACTCAACGAGATTTACATCTACTACCATGCTACCAATAGGTTATGAAAATTTCCCTTCTAGATTGTCATACATGAAATTCAAGCCCAAAACTCTACAATTTTCGTCAGCTAGTAGTTTGGCTAATCCTTGAACTTTGATTAGTTTGGTAGAATTTATATATAAATCAAATTCAAGAAATTTATTCACCCAATTCTTTTTCCTTCAATATCAGGCTAAACTAATATTTCTATAATAGTAGATGAAGGTACATAGGAAATAATTGAGAATGTGGAATATAAACTCTAAAATCCTTCAGAGCTTTAACTAGTGCATCCTTTTCCAACATTTCATAGTTCAATTTTGCATCTCTAAGGGCTCTGCTGAAAAATTCTATGGGGGCTTCCTTATTTTCTGCATAAAAAAAAAAAATTAGTATCTTGAGAGGAAAATGAGAATATTAATAAAGGCTTTGAGTATTCAGGGCTTACCAACTGAGGTTCTTCAATATAGCTTTTTTGATCAGCTCAAATGAATTTTTGGCTTCAAATGTCCACTTTACTTCTTTGTCCTTCTTTAGCATACAAGTAATATGCTTCACTACTTCAGCAAAATTTGGAATGAATATTCTTAAAAATTGATCTTACCAAGGAAATATTGAATCTCTTTCTTGGATTTTGCAAGTGTTAAGGCATGAATTGCAATCACTCTTTTGGAATCAATTCTCACTCCATCTTTAGAAACTATGTGACCCAACATATTACCTTCTTTAAGAGCGAAATGAGACTTCTTTGGATTCAATGACATACCATATTTTCTACATTTAACAAATACTTGTCTCAAGTGTTGAAGGTGCTTTTGATCTGAAGCTAAAAAACAGTAATATCATCCAAATAGATGACCAATAATTTTTATTTTTCTCCAATGAATGAAAAGTCCATAGCACGCTATAAAGTAGCCCTGACATTCATAAGCCCAATTGGAATCTTTGCATACATGAATAATCCACAAGGAGTAGTGAATGATGTCTTCTCTCAATCTTCCAGCCAAATAGATACTTGGTTTTACTTGGAGAAACCATCTAATATGGAAATTCTATTTGACTTGGTTACCTTTTGAAGAATATGGTCCATATTTGGCAATAGATAATTATCTTTCTTGGAGCATTTGTTAAGGTTCATGAAATCTACACATAATCTGAATTTACCACTCTTGTTTCTTACTGTAACTATATTAGCAACCCAATCTGAGTATCTCAATGGAATGATGATTTTAGCATCCAAAAGATTCTTCACTTCCTTCTCCATCATTGGCAACAATATTGGATTGATTTGTATTAATTTTTTCCGTAATGGATTAGTACCATCTTTCAATGGTATTCTATGCTCAATGATAGTTGCATCATTTGTCTTAAGAACCTCATATTTCCAGGATAAAACATCAACAAATTCACAAAACAACTTGTGGTATTCAATCTTTCTTTATTCTGATAAAGCTTGTGACAACTTAACATACCTTGGCTCTAGTTTTGTACCCAATTTGTAATCTTCCAATTCTGCATCTGCTTAAGCTAACTGTGGTTTAATTGAGACATCATTGTGATCAAAAATATTCTCAAGTGGGATTAACCCATTGGGAATATGATTGGAAGGCAACTCTATGATAGGCTGATCAACAACTTGTTTTTTTAGATTTTTGGTATCTTGATAATCAACATTATCCTTCATGAGATCTTCATCCTGATAAATGTTTAGGACAACAAATTATTCAGCAGCTTTAATGAATCTTCTAATCTCCTAGTCATCCTCAAAAACTTTCCAATATTTGATATTATCGGGAATGCTAGGTCTAAACCTAACCTCCACTTCATATTTGAGCTTTATAGGCATTGGAATCTTGAATGAGCTTGCTGAAATAGAAAGTGAATCAGTAAAAATCATAATTTATCTTGGAACAAAAGAGATGTTAAAGGCTAGGAATGAGTCTTCTATAATGCTCCATGGTCCATTCTGGTAATCTCTGAGTCTAGGATGCTTAGTTTGATAAAAATTTCTGATCTGCTGAATAATAAGTTCAACATCTCCAAAAAAAGAAATTTCTAAAATATTCATGTATTTTGCTGTTTTTAAACCAATTAAAAGAGCTTCATATTCAACCACATTTTTAGTTGCTTCAAATTCAAGTTTGAAATAAAAATTGGAGCTCTCTTTCAAAGGGGAAATGAGAAATATTCCTGCACCAGCTCCTTTTTTAGAACATGAGCCATCAAAATACATTTGCCACATTTGAGAACCCTTATGATCTAGATTTATGCAGGAACATAATAAAATATAGAAATAGACATAAACACAGAGATGCAATGGAAATAATATTTCATTTCATTAATATCAAATAAAAGAAATATGCTTACAGACATAATGGAAATAAACTAGCTAGGGCGTTGGTAGCTTATCTCTGAGAAGAGATGTGGTGGCTACAAGCCTCTAAACTGTGTTACAATGAGGCTCAATGGCCTATTTATTATTTATAAACAATGGAAAACCATAAACATCCAAAAACCTAATGCTAGGAGATGAATCGCCAAAACTACAGGCCTTGTTTGGGTAAATTGGTGTTTCAACTTCCTGGGGACGTAACTTTGGCATACAATCATAGTTTGACGCACATCATACCTTGTTAGAAAGATATATCCAAGGAGTAAAACTTTTTGTGTGATCAAAATTGATAGATGGACCCATGTTGCTTCCATTTTTCCCAAAAAACATCGTTTAGGGCCTCAAAATGGCTCAGGAAGTTCAGGACCCGAAAAAATGCTAAAAATAGTAAGTTGTACTGAAACTGAAAAAATGAAAGAACCAATGGTGGGGGTTAAAATGTAATAGGTGGGTGGCCACCAATATCCACCTAGATCATTAGGGCCTCAAAATGGCTTCGGAAGTTCATGACCCGAAAAACTGCTAAAAATAGTAAGTTGTGCTGAAATTGAAAAACTGAAAGAATTGATGGTGCGAGTCCAAATGGAATAGGTGGGTGGCCACCGATATCAACCTAGATCACCTTATGACTGATTTTATTTTAGCAAGCTTCAAAATCTGAAAAATTTATGTAGGCAGGGCAGAATTATCCATATGTAAAATTATTGAACCCACATTAGTTGTTCTTTCATAAATCAAATGATTAGTGGGGTCTTTGTTGTCACTAATGATATATGCTAGCTGAGATTATCTATAAAGTATTATTTTTTCTCTTCCAAAAATGGGGACAGTAGCATAAATGAAATCCATTTGCAAAGTTCCTCCCAACCTTCTATTCCATGACCTAGAAAGTAACATACCAAATCTAGGAGGAATGTCAGCTGCAAAAATATCCATTACCATCCCTCTCATGGGTAACTGAAAGAGGCTTACTGCAAGGTCTTTGATGAAACCAAGGCATTATACTTTATGGGAATCAAAAGAGTAGATATATTGGTATTCTCTAGTTACTTCTACACCTAGTTCATCCATGACTACCTTGGGCATTAAATTATGTGAGGCTCCAGAGTCCATTAGACAATTATGTAGGATCTTATCATGAATATTTAGAGGTAGATAGAAGGGAGGAGTAGAGACATATTTGTCTTCTACAAATGGACCTAAAATAACAGTGGAATTGTCATCTTGAAAGATAACAAAATTAGAGGTTACTTCAGTAGGTGGAGGATGAAGAGATTTCATAAAAGTCTTTTTGAAATCATCAATTTTCATGAGTTCTAAAAGAGGAACAAGAATCTTAATCTTTTGCATCTCATTGTTAAAATTGAAAGCAGGGGACATCTTGTGAGAAATTTTTACCTCAGGTGAAGGAGGGTTAGCTGCTTCTGGCTTGCTTGGTTTAGCCACTTGCTTTTCTACTAGAATTTTAACTGTATCCTTATTTTTCTTTGGTTGTCCAAATAGCTTGGAGTTATCATCAATCTTATTTTATCTGAGATTATATCTAATTTGATGAATAGTTGCAATAATGGAATGATCAGAACTCACTTCATTATTCCAAGTATATGACATGAAATGTTCATACTCTGCTTGTGTAAGATGAATCAACCGTTATTTATCTCTTAGAAAATTTATATCAACACCTTTCTCCAACCCTTTAGCTTCCTCTTCATCTTCAAACATATCATTTTGCAAAGGGGGCTGCACTTTTTGATCATCAACATCTCTTCTTTCTTGCTGCACTATTTGAGGAGCATTAGGTCTTCTAAATTGCTGCCTATTAGGTTGATCAAATGAAACATTTCTAGTAGTAGCTAGTCTTGCTTCCATCTTGAGATTGGACATCTCATTGGTCAATTACTTGACCATCTTGGTAAGCTCATATAGCTTAGGATCTATGTCAGAAGTTCTTAAAGATGAAACTTCATCTTTTTTATTCCTTTTTTCTTTTTCAATCCCTCCTCTGAGCCTATCAGCGACTAATACATTAGATTCTACCTCCAATGCATTGTCTTGCATTTGTGTTAGTGTTGTAGACCTTCTTTCTCTTAATAATAAACAAAAATATGGACCAAAGGCACCAACATAAGTGATTTTGGCTGAAGCTTCAGTAGGCTTGATTTTAGTAGGTATTTTGCTATACATCTTATTGAATATCTTAGAAAAATAAAAAACTGATTCTCCTTCTTTTCTTTTGATTGCACCAAATTTAGTGATATAATACAAAAAATCTTTCTTATCACCCCATTTCCTTAAAAATGTCTCATATAGGTTTTCAATTTCAGTGATGCTACCAGTTTTCAAAGATATGAATCATTTATAACATCACCCTCAAGGCTCTGATCAAAAACTCTCATTCAAACATCTTCATGCTCAATATTCAGATTGTCGGCATAGGGATAAAAAGCAGCAAGGTTTTCTTCAGTTGTTACCTCTCCCTCACTGCTAAATTTAGTCATATAATTGAGATAATCTCCTGTGGGTAATGCATTCATAGGTTGAGGTAAAAATAAAGGGGCATACCTGGCAGCAACAATTTCATCGATTCAGTTAGGGGGTGGGTTTTGAACAACCATGATATGAGTTGTTGGAAATTGTAGAACAACAGTTGGTGGATTTTGAACAATAGATGGAACTGTGGAATTTTTATGAGATGAAGCCCCAACGCTTGATGTAGAGACTATATATTGGCTAGAAAACAAGGGAGGTACATAATTTTCGGCAAAATCATGGGACAAAATTTGCAGCACTTCTTTAGGGACAACATTTGAGAGAACAGTAGCAGAGGCATCAAAATTTCGTTTAATCTTTTTGTTGATTAGCTTCTCAGGATTAGGGACTTGGATTCTCAAATGGGAATATGGGTTAGCCTTGGTTCTAGCCCTTCTGGGAGCCATAACTTCAACAATGGAGTTGCTAGGTGTAAATTATTCTAAAAAGACACCTAGAACTGTACACCTCAGAACCAGACTTATAACTTTGTCATTCACCCAGGGATAAACTTCTATTTTCCTCCCTGAAAATGGTGCCAAAGATTTTAGCGCAAGGAGTCACTCCTTGACTGCAAAGGAGTATTCCTTACACATCATAGTTCATTTCAAAGAAAAACATTTCGAATGGTGGGATGACTTCTTAAAGAGTTTGAAATTATTTCAACTCTTTTAGACCTTCATGCATTTGGAAAGTTGTGGAAATTATAAATTGTAAGGACAAACTTTTAGTATAGGGGAGAATATTGTGACAGATGAAAGGAGACAGATAGCTGATACTCAGTCTAAAAAATAAACATATCCTCAATCAGTCACACAACTATAAGAGTGGCCTTTTACATAAACTTGGTTTTATGTAAAGGAAACAACATTTATAAATCAGAAAACATGGATAAAGAATCTCATAATTCCTTCATGAAACATTCACTAGCATGCTCTACACAACATATAGATGATTTGAAGAAGACTGAACAATAGATAATTACCTATTCAATCCTCTAAAAATTCTCTTACTCTTACTTGATAGTTGCTGCAACTCATAAATTAGATGAATGAAATAACAAGAGAAACACAACATACATTATATAGTCCTTGAAACACAAAGTTCTCCAGCATGAAGTACAAAAGGAGTTTTCTTTATTATGAAAAAGTCTTCAGGTCGACCAAAATCCAACCCTGAAATGGAATTTACAAATGATATTTATAGAGAGAGGCACCAACTCCATCTCTCCTAAAAAGAAGGATCCACTCTTCCTCTCATTAGATAGGAGTTATAGCATATTAAAGACATATCTTATCGAAATATAACTAACAAGATAGATGTAGATTGGAAGAAAATAGACAATTAAAACTGTGCTGCTTAGTGTGTTGGCAACCTGGCTACTTTTCTACTGATTTGTCTCTCCATGATGTTGGTTATTTAAAACCCATGTAGATTCATTAAATGTGTCATTTAAAAACCTCAAAACCACTTATCAACCATCACTTGACATGTCCATATCATTACGAGTCCTTATCATCCTTGGAATATCTCAAAAATTCTGATGACAACTGTCAAAAATCATTTAAAACAGATGCTACCGAAACTTCTAGTAAAAACCTGTAATTGCACAAAAACTGTAATGCTACCAGAATTTCAAGTAACGCTTTGTTTCCTTTTCAAAAATGCACAACAATATATTTGAAAATTTATGTGCAGACTAAAACATTCCAAAAATTGAGTTGTTCCAAAATATAAATAATAGGCAAAATGATACTTCATTGGGACATCCTTTAACCTCTCCTCCATATGAGTTGCAACTTTTTCAAGTTTGTCTAAATCAATTTTTCTGTCAACTGTTGATTGTGACCTTGTAGTCCTAGTGGTTGTCTCTTTTGCAATGGCCTTTTTCTCTTCTGAGATCTTTTGGATTTTTCTTCTCTTGGAGGTTCCTGTTTGTTGGCCTGTGTTAGTGTCAGTATTTGAATCATTCCACCAGTGATCAAATTAACTCTTTCATGTCATGTTATGGGTCCCATTCTAAAATTTTTTTCATTCCATTAGGTCATGCAAAAATTTGGTCACTTGGTGCAGATTTAAATCAAGTTTCACTCTTTTCAAAAATAAATTATCACTTGCTGGCTCATTTCATCACTATGTTGAGTGTCCATCATTCATGAGTCCTTATCACCTTTTCAGTCATGTCATCATGAATTCCATTGAGTCAAGTTTTCCATTAGGTCTTAGGGTTTTCAAGGTCCATTAAAACATCATTTCCATTGCATAAAAGAACAGCAAGTAAAAGGGTGACAAATAAATTCACTTTACCATGTAAATTTGAAATGTACTATGTAATTTTTATTCCATTAGGTAATTTTATGTTTTCTCAATATGTATTAAGTTCATGGTTCTAAGATAGCTACCAACTCAAAGTTACATATCGCAAGAAATCTCAAAGTTTCAAAGTCTAAGTGTTCTCAAATTTATCAAATGATCAAACTCCAAAGATCAAAAGCAAAAGTGAAAGGTAAAGGTTCGAAGGCTTAAAGTGAATATGAAGAAGAGAAGTGGGTCCCAAAAGAAAATTAATCCAAATCACCAAGTATAAAGCCCATCAAAAGACAAAGAAGGCACGCATTTGGTCTCCAAACCACCGAGCTTGTTGAGCCACAATTTTGTCCTTGATTTTTCGATTTTTATCAAATAAATTTATGATTGTACCTAGTCTTTTTAATTATTATTTATCCATTATATTATTAATCAAGGGCATTTAGAATTAAATTGTAAATTCTTGTTATTAATTAATTTGAATAAGTTTTTGCGTAATAATATCGTTAATAATAGGTTTTCTTGGTTGCAGGAAGGCTCGGTGTAGGAATACATTTGAGTACAATTCACCAAATGCATAAAAGCAGCAGCTGGGTAGTTGAATTGATGTAGGTGAAAATATCAAATTTGCGACCAAATGGAGTAGAATATCTAAATTCCGAGAAGTGGGTTGTGTTCAAAGCACCGTGTTTCATATAACCCAGAAATAATTTGGCGAAATTCAGTTTTGTGAAGGAGTTATCGTCAAGGGAATATTCCACTAAAAACCACTCTTAAACGTGAATGTATTGGGTCTCTATGAATATTTCTACTCCGGTTATGTTTGGGGATTAAAACAAATCTTAGTTTACTCTCAATTTGTGGATATCTCAACTCACCTGACATGCAAAACAATAATGATCAGTTCCAATCAGAGAATGTGAATAAGAAAACAAATGCTAGCAAGTTTAATATGGTCAATGCTATTGCTTCAGACAAGTTTTTCTCAAGAGTATTCTACAGACGAAATGTAGGCAATGGGGATTGGAAAACAATTGATAATATTGTCTTGGAAAAAAATGTGCCTCTATTTAATCAGGAATACTGTAAGAAACAAATCTTTACAGAAAGCCAGGGTAGCGTCAAACCTCATTTTGCAATGTGGATTACACTCTTCTGGAAGCTTCATCAAATAATGTTGGATAATCCAAGCAGGAGCATAAAATTGCAACTATTTCTACAATGAATTTAATTGTAAGGAAGAGTCATCCAGCTCTTCATTTCTTAAATCAGTGCTTTTTAGAATCAAAACACACAAGCAAAGATAGCAATCAACCGTGTGTTCTTCTTGTAGATGAACTTGACCTCCTTGTCACTCGAAATCAATCAGTTCTATACAACATATTTGATTGACCCACCAGAGCTTGGTCACGATTGATAGTTATAGGTATAGAAAATACAATGGATCTACCAGAGAAGTTGCTTCCACGTATAGCAAGTCGCATGGAAATGAAAGTCAAAATGCACTACCATAAGGGAATCATTTATTAGTATATCATCATCAAAAAGTATTTTTCCTTGGTAGTTGGAGAGCAGCACAGTCAAAGATTGTTACGAAGTTGGTGTTTGTGATGGTTTTTAATTTCAATTTCAGGCTAACTGCATTGACTGGTGAATGCTATAATTTTATGAGTTACTTTCCTGGTAGTGATTCAGTGACTTCTTTTCGTTTGTTGATGCCCTCAGAATATTTCAGAGAATGTCAAAGAATCTATGGCAGAATCCTGAGAACCTTGGATGACATGTTGGTTTTGACTAATATGGACAGGAGGTATGGTATTTACTTGACTGAATTATATGCAGCTACTATTACGTGCAATGTGACAACACACACGTCAAATTGTTTTTTCTAACATGCAGTCTTAATTTCTAGGGCACATTTGGGGCCTTGAAAATGGTGTTTTCTAGGCTGCTTAAGATTTATACTAGTTATGTTTGAAAGTCCCCCTAGATTAATGGCCATGGCTCAGAAAAGTGAGAAAAATTATCCACTGAGCTCATCTGAATATAAAATCTATGAGGAAGTGGGACAGGGTGTCAGTGCAATAGTGTATCGAGCTCTTTGTATTCCATTCAATGAGATTGCTGCCATCAAAGTCCTCGACTTGGAGAAGTGCAACAGAAATTTGGATCTTTTCCAGCCGTCTGCACAAGTGCCTCTATTTAAGTCGTCAGCATTGTTAGAGATCCTTCGATCAACTTCTTAGCACAAGCAAGCTTAGGATATCAATATAGCAAAGTTAGTATAACATAGGATTGGTTTTGATTCAATGACAATGACATTTATTAAATAGGTGATCCTGGATCTATCTGGGAAAGAGGGGAATGTTAAAGCCACATGAGAATGAAAATTGTTGTTGGAATTGCTGTGCAAAGTCAACAAATACTTCAATTTCTTCCAGAAGCTAAGATTTCACCTTCCAGCAACAACAACCCACAAAAAGAGGAACGTTTTCCTGAATTAGCATTCTGTTCAAAACCAATTCTCATTCTGGCAATTTGAAAAACCAATATTCTTCGATATTTTTGGTTGAAGCCCAAGTTTTTAATTAAAAAAATGTATATATAACAGTTTCTGGAGTCGATGGAGGATATGGAGTGATAGGGAGGAGTCGGCCCATTAGATCAGAGAGGTAGCAGTCGACCCATTAGATAGAGGAAGTTAATCTATCGTTGAAAGAGAAATGTAATTAGGGGAGTTCATCCATCAATTAGAAAAAGCACAGATGAAGCAGTGAGTTCGTCATTCAGAGAGCAGAATTTCTCAACTGCAAAATTGATTTCTCAGATGTAGAGAGGGCGTAGGCAGTGAGTTTGTCAATTAGAGGGTGGAAGCTCTCAGATGTAATTCTTATTTCTCAGATGCAGAGAGGATGATTTAATCCGTCATTTGGAAGCAGAATTTCTCATTTGTAAAATTGAATTTCTCAAATGTAGAGAGAAGGTTGATCAATTGGAGGAATAAGCTGGTCCATCCATCAATTGGGAAGGGCGCGGAGTCCAGCAATTAAATTCCTCAGGTGTCAAAGTCAAATTTCTCAGGGTCGAATTAAATGAATTTCTTCTGATTTGCAGATCAAGCATCGAATTTCCCAACACAGTAGTTGTAATGCAGCAACAGATGATGTATTTTTTGATTCATATTTGATTAGATGTTCTGATTTAATTTATTTTGGCTTCTGCATTTGTTTTGTTTTTATATAAGCATTGTAATTTTCGTTTTAAACGTTGAGTTAGTTTAGGACTTTCTCCAGGGAGTGGCAAGGATCCACCGCAACCTGGAGTCGAGTCCCTATTTCTTCATAGATTTAGGATTTGTGCAATTTGTAGAATTATATTTTGTTTTAAATTGTTTTAAATAGTATCTAATATTTCTTAATTCAGCACTTAGATTATTATTTTATTTTCCAATTCTTGAGTTTGATTCAGTAGCAAGAATAAATTGTAATGGTTAAATTTTGAATAAGTAACATTTCCATTTAGAGTGTTAATGCAAGGTTTGATTTGTTCACACATAGCGGGATTTATCTTAATAATTAAATTTCTTTTAAATTAGAATTATTCTTATTTTTCATATTATAATCAGTTATTTATAAGTTTGAGTGCGGATTTAATTATGCAGGTAGCAGTGATTGAGTTTTCAGCATTGTGTGACATGATTTTGATTTAGTTTTTATTATAAGTTGCATACTTTTGGAGAGTGAGCTTGTATTTGAATAATTTGTTTCATTTAGATTTAAATATTTGAATTGAAGTTTTCTCATAGATTAATTGTAATGTTATTTTTAATAGGATCTCTTAAATGTTATTTTACATAGAGAGAAGTAGTTTTCTTCTAGCAATAGTTAGAATTGGATTTTGTTAATTTGAATTTTGAATTTTTTATGAAGAGTAGTTAGTTTCAGGTGTGAGTTATCATTAGAATAATGTGTGTGTCTTTTTGCTTATTTCAACATTAATTTTAAGTGCTAGTTTCTAAGCTAATGAGAGCAATAATTAGATTAAGGTTTTCAAGATATCATAGGGGATTTAAATTCGAGTACGAGAATGATTGAGGATTGTCTTGAATTTCATTATAGTTTAATTGCATTATGGAGTTTACACTGAACGAAATTGGTTAAGTAGGTTTCCTTTTCAAGATTTCTTGTTTGCGAGCAAATGCGTGTTTCATTCTAGTACCTAGTTTATCATTACAAAGGAATATATTTATACTTTGACCATTACGCTGAGCCAATATGCAGTACAACTCGTGTTTACGACTCCCGAAATTGATAATTAATATTGAGAGGTTTAATTCGAAAATTAAGCCGCCCAACATTTTGGCATCGTTGCCGGGGAATTGTATTTTGGCTCAGGTAAAAATTTTCTTACAGAGTTTCAAGGGTATTGCAGTACGTCAGAGGGCGGAGAGTGTACGGTAAGACGTGAGTGAAGAGCCACGCATCCACTTTTTTGGGGTGCTCCAAAGTCTGACCATCTTGCTTATCTCTTGAACTTTTATTTCCTTATCTTGCTTAAGTGTAGAAGTAGAAGCATGCTTTAGAAATTTAATTTCCAAATTGCCTTGTTTTTAATAGATTAAATAACACTTTGATTCAGCATTTTCCTTTCATGCAAGTGTGGTGAGTTGTGTTTTAGTCAAAATATTTTAAAATTCATTTATCTTCAGAATCCAATCTTCAACGTTATATCATTTTTGGGGTACTGTAAGAACCCTTACGTACTAATACATGTGATGACACAATGTACCAGTTTTCTCGTTGAAGACAAGAAGATGGTATTTTGAGGAATCATTCAATGAGGATTTTTTATGCTGCTACAGAGACAAACAAATCATCCGATAAAGAATTCACAAGTGCTGAATTTAATATCTTGCTTGAACATAAATTTAATATAATTAAATCTTTGATTTCGAAATTGGATGATTTGCAGGAACAAGAGAAGGATGAAGAACCACTGCTTATCCTATGTGCCAACTGTAGAAAGAAACATTGCCTTGGAAAGTGTCTACGTAGCGATCTAAAAGTTTACGAAATTTGCGAGGATGGTCATGAAACCGAACATTTCCCATCACTGCCATGATTACGAAAGGCACTCAGGGAATGAAGTAAGGAATTAAATCAACTGCCAGGTATAACTCAAAACCCAACACCATTTGATACTTGGAATAATGATTATTTTCCTGAGCAGGTTCCTCAACATGTTTATAATCCTGCATTTCCATGGAAAAAATTTAATCCTCCTCTAATTGAATATCCTATTTCGTGGCCACATTGGCCCTCTCCTTGGCCCTCATCCGCGAGCCAAATATCTCCATGGCCTCAAGAATCGTTTGGATCCTTCTCTCTAGGGAAATCTCCCATGAAAATTCAATCATATGAGCACCAAAAACAACCACAATTTATTTCCAACGCACCATTAAGTTATCCTCCTCCATGGTCCCAGCCGTATGTGCAACCTTACCCTAACCCTCATCCATACCCTAGTTCATACCCTAATCCACACCCTAGAACTAACCCTAACTCTAATTTAAAACCTAGACCTAACCCTATTCCAAAGCCTAACTCCAATCCAAATCCAAACCTTAGTCCACGCATTAACCCAAACCCTAGTGCAAACCCTACCCCAAACCATATTTTAAACCCTAATCTAAACCATGAGGTTGCACAACAGTTTGAACCACCTATTCTTTCTGTTGATTCCCCTATTGAACAAAATGTCACACCTTCTATGTTGGAAAAGGGAATGAATCTGGAAACTTCCCCCATTATTGCAGAACATTCACCCCAGGAGGTTGTAATTTAGAGACCACCAGAGGAGCAATCTTTTATTGGAACTTATTCTGAAAATGTTGTGGAAACTCAAAACCCTAGAATATCTCTCAACCATTCTTGTCAATTTGAAAAATAGATATTTGATCCTAAAATTGAGGGATTTATATTTTGTCTTACACCTGATCCTTTATGCCTCCAAGACAATGACTATCAAAATGTGGAAGATTTGCATCAGTTGGAAAATCCTAAATATGTGGATTCCATTGAATCATGGTTTCTAGCAGTCATCAAGGAATCTTATTTCCTCATCATACAGAAACTCTTGGTACCATATCAATTGAAGCAACTAGTTTCTCATGCTTTCGTATGTCCTAAAGTCTATTCTTTAAAACTAAGTGTGAGTATCACCAACATTTTGTTACGCACATGGCTTCATTGGAAGTACTCCTATACTTAAACGGGAGTCTTTCGCCTCTTAAGGTAAAGTAGGGTAGGAGAATAAATGAATAAAGCAGTTACAATGCTATTAGGGTTTTGAATTTTAAATCATAGCTATTCAAACTAATTTGATACGCATTAGTTGTTAACACACACATTTGTGACAAATCTTGTTGAGTACAATTCACTCTAATACCTTATCATTTTGCAAAAGTAACCAGGATTAATCACTCTAATAAGTTGTCATCTCAGATACATATTTTCAGTTTCCCTTAGAAGGTATTATTGGAAAACCCCTATGGTGGACCACTGTTGTTAAGATCGTAATAAGTTATTCATGAGAACAATAGCATTATTAACTCAAAGAATCTTTCATTCATTGTTTGGGATATCTTTAATAAGTCCTTAGGGTAGAGGACTTAGCCATCAATGATTAGTCATTAAAAAAATTTTCACGCCATCCTGTACTCTTAAGGAGTAGATTTGTCTCCCCACTTATTAAGTAACCTTTAAGGTTAATCATAATCAGAGCTTACAAATATTTAGGAAAGGATAGGAGGTATCGTGATGAGACGACCTACCACGATCATGAGACCTAGCACATTACTACTACTGGTCACCAAGCCAGAGTAATGACTTTCATCCAAAAAGCTGGAAGACAGGAGCTCTCATCACGAGCTGAATTGTTCATTCATGTTACTTCTTGTGAGTGGCACTGCCATCAGCTGGTTACCAAGCTAGGATAGTGGCCTTCATCTAAAGAGGAAAATAATCTAACTCTAAATATGTATCTAGTAAGTGGGATACTGACATTGCACTAAATTAAAATACGTCCCTGCCGAGGTTATGGACACCTGTGGGCAGCAGGGCCATGTCTGTGGTATTAAAGTTAAATGCATACTATGATTTTCTTGGTTATCCTTCTCTTTCCCTAAGACTCATCACTTTTCTTGGGCAATGGTTTTAAGATGATTTGAAGATGATGCTTTGAGTTCTATCTTTCAAAAATCAAGGATCTTTGAATGATGTGGTGAAGGTAATCCATTGTACTAGATTAAGAGGAAATTTATTTTTGAATCCGAATGACAACATAATTTAGAGTGTTCAATAAAGAGGTTGTTGATTGGTATCATAACTCACTTTAAGTTTCATGGTATTCAAAGTGATGAATTTTTCAATAATGACTACTCACAAGGTGTTGGTTGCCAACAATGTGTATTGATTGTAGTTGCCTCTGCATGACCTAGGTACGAGATTGTTATAGTAGGTGCAGGAATCTTGTGTTATTCTCTTTGAAGCTGCACTTTTTCAACAAAATTTGATTTTCATCATAAGACTTTGGGCAAAAAAAAAACAGGGAATTCATTTGGGACAAGGTAACAGGTATGTGCAAACACTATTTTCTCCATAATTGTTACTTTCGGTACCTGATCTTGTTTCATCATTTCACATGGTTTTAGATGGTAAAGTAATAGTAAAACCAACGTTGTGGGTTAATGAATGCATTACAATATCAAGCTAATCTCTTTGCTGACATTTTCCCTACCTTATTTCATCGTCTTATAATTTTGGCTTGCACGAGGACATGCAAGAAGTTCGGCGTGGGGGGATGTTGAGCCGCATTTTTGTCCATGATTTTATGATTTTTATCAAATAAATTTATGATTGTACCTATTGTTTTTAATTATTGTTTATCCATTATATTATTAATCAGAGTAATTTAGAATTAAATTGTAAATTCTTGTTATTAATTAATTTGAATAAGTGTTTATGTAATAATATTGTCAATAATAGGTTTTCTTGGTTGCAGGAAGGCTCGCTGCAGGAATACATTTGAGTACAATTCACCAAATGCATAAAAGCAGCAGTTGGGTAATTTAATTGTTGTAGGTGAAAATATCAAATTTGCGACCAAATGGAGCAGAATATCTAAATTCCGAGACATGGTTTGTGTTCATAGCACCATGTTTCATATAACCCAGAAACCGTTTGGCGAAATTCAGCTTCGTGAAGCAGTTATCGTCAATGGAATATTTCACTAAAAACCACTGCTGAACGTGAATGTATTGGATCTCTATGAATATTGCTACTCTGGTTATGTTTGGGGATTAAAAAAAAACTCAGTTTACTCTCAATTTGTGGATATCTCAACTCACCGGACATGCAAAACAATAATGATCAGCTCCAATCAGAGAATGTGAATAAGTAAACAAATGTTGGCAAGTTTAATATGGTCAATGTTGTTGCTCCAGACAATTTTTCCTCAAGAGTATTCTACAGACGAAATGTGGGCAAATGGGGATTGGAAAACAGTTGATAATATTGGCTTGGACAAAAATGTGCCTCTAGTTAATCAAGAATACTGTAAGAAACAATTCTTTACATAAAGCCAGGGTAGCATCAAAGCTCATTTTGCAATGTGGATTACACTCTTCTGGAAGCTTCATCAAATAATGTTGGATAATCCAAGCAGGAGCATAAAATTGCAAGCTATTTCTACAATGAATTTAATTGTAAGGAAGAGTCATCCAGCTCTTCATTTCTTAAATTAGCGCTTTTTAGAATCAAAACACGCAAGCAAAGATAACAATCAACCGTGTGTTCTTCTTGTAGATGAACTTGACCTCCTTGTCACTTGAAATCAATCAGTTCTATACAACATATTTGATTGGCCCACTAGAGCTTGGTCACGATTGATAGTTATATGTATAGAAAATACAATGGATCTACCAGAGAAGTTGCTTCCATGTATAGCAAGTCGCATGGGAATGAAATTCAAAATGCACTACCATAAGGGAATCATTTATCAGTATATCATCATCAAAAAGTATTTTTCCTTGGTAGTTGGAGAGCAGCACGGTCAAAGATTGTTACAAAGTTGGTGTTTGTGATGGTTTTTAATTTCAATGTCAGGCTAACTGCATTGAGTGGTGAATGTTATAATTTTATGATTTACTTTCCTAACAGTGATTCAATTACTTCTTTTCTTTTGTTGATGTCCTTAGAATATTTTAGAGAATGTCGAATAATCTATGGTAGACCCCTGAGAACTTTGGATCAAATGTTGGTTTTGACTAATATGGACAGGAGGTGTGGTATTTTCTTGACTGGATTATATGCAGCTACTATTACATGCAATGTGACAGCACAACATGACAACCACGTCAAACTGTTTTTTCTAACATGCAGTCTTAATTGCTAGGGCACATTTGGGGCCTTGAAAATGGTGTTTTCTGGGCTGCTTAAGATTTATACTAGTTCTGTTTGAAAGTCCCCCTAGAATAATGGCCATGTCTCAGAAAAGTGAGAAAAATTATCCACTGAGCTTATCTGAATACAAAATCTACGAGGAAGTGGGACAGGGTGTCAGCGCAATAGTGTATCAGGCTCTTTGTATTCCATTCAATGAGATTGTTGCCATCAAAGTCCTTGACTTAGAGAAGTGCTACATCAATTTGGATCTTTTCCAGCCATCTGCACAAGTGCCTCTATTTAAGTCGTCAACATTGTTAGAGATCCTTCGATCAACTTCTTAGCACAGGCAAGCTTAGGATATCAATATATAAGAGTTAGTATAGCATAGGATTGGTTTTGATTCAATGACAATGACATTCATTAAATAGGTGATCCTGGATCTATCTGGGAAAGAGGGGAATGTTAAAGCCGCATGAGAATGAAAATCGTTGTTGGAACTGTTGTGCAAAGTCAACAAATACTTCAATTTCTTTCAGAAGCCAAGATTTCACCTTCCAGCAACGACAACCCACAAAAAGAGGAACGTTTTCCTGAATTAGCATTCTGTTCAAAACCAATTCTCATTCCGGCAATTTGTAAAACCAATATTTTTTGATATTTTTGGTTGAAGCCCAAGTTTGTAATTAAAAAAATGTATATATAACAATTGCTGGAGTCAATGGAGGATATAGAGTGATAGGGAGGATTCAGCCCATTAGATCAGAGAGCTAGCAGTCGGCCCATTAGATAGAGGAAGTTAATCTATCGTTGAAAGAAGAAATGTAATTACGGGAGTTCATCCATCAATTAGAAAAAGCACAAATGAAGCAGTGAGTTCATCATTCGGAGAGCAGAATTTCTCATCTGCAAAATCGATTTCTCAGATGTAGAGAGAGCGTAGGGAGTGATTTTGTCAATTAGAGGGCGGAAGCTCTCAGATTTAATTCTTATTTCTCAGATGTAGAGAGGATGAGTTAATCCATAATTTGGAAGCAAAATTTCTCATTTGTAAAATCGAATTTTCAAATGTAGAGAGAAGGTCGATCAATTGGAGGAATAAGGTGGTTCTTCCATCAATTGGGAAGGGCGCAGAGTCCAGCAATCAAATTCCTCAAGTGTCAAAGTCGAATTTCTCAGGGTCGAATTAAATGAATTTCTTCTGATTTGCAGATCTAGCATCGAATTGCCCAGCATAATAGTTGTAATGCAGCAACAAATAATGTATTTTTTGATTCATATTTGATTAGATGTTCTGATTTAATTTATTTTGGCTTCTGCATTTGTTTTTTTTTTATATAAGCATTGTAATTTTCGTTTCAAATGTTGAGTTAGTTTAGGACTTGCTCTAGGGAGTGGCAAGGATCCACCGCAACCTGGAGTCGAGTCCCTCATTCTTCATAGATTTAGGATTTGTGCAATTTGTAGAATTATATTTTGTTTTAAATTGTTTTAAATAGTATCTAATATTTCTTAATTCAACACTTAGATTATTATTTTATTTTCCAATTCTTGAGTTTGATTTAGTAGTGAGAATAGATTGTAATGGTTCAATTTTGAATAAGTAACACTGCCATTTAGAGTGTTAATTCAAGGTTTGATTTGTTCACACATAGCGGGATTTCTCTTAATAATTAAATTTCTTTTAAATTAGAATTATTCTTATTTTTCATATTATAATCATTTATTTATAATTTTGAGTGCGGATTTAATTGTGCAGGTAGCAGTGATTGAGTTTTCAGTATTGTGTGACATGATTTTGATTTAGTTTTTATTATAAGTTGCATGCTTTTGGAGAGTGAGCTTGTCTTTGAATAATTTGTTTCATTTAGATTTAAATATTTGAATTGAAGTTTTCTCATAGATTAATTGTAATGTTATTTTTAATAGGATCTCTTAAATGTTATTTTACATAGAGAGAAGTAGTTTTCTTCTAGCAATAGTTAGAATTGGCTTTTGTTAATTTGAATTTTGAATTTGTTATGAAGAGTAGTTAGTTTCAGGTGTGAGTTATCATTATAATAATGTGTGTGTCTTTTTGCTTATTTCAAGATTAATTTTAAGTGCTAGTTTCTAAGTTAATGAGAGCAATAATTAGATTAAGGTTTTCAAGATATCATAGGGGATTTAAATTCGAGTACGAGAATGATTGAGGATTGTCTTGAATTTCATTATAGTTTAATTGCATTATGGAGTTTGCACTGAATGAAATTGGTTAAGAAGGTTTCCTTTTCAAGATTTCTTGTTTGCGAGAAAATGCGTGTTTCATTCCAGTACCTAGTTTATCATTACAAAGGAATATATTTATAATCTGACCATTAAGCTGAGCCAATACACAATGCAACTCACGTTTACGACTCCCAGATTGATAATTAACATTGAGAGGTTTAATCTGACAATTAAGCCTCCCAACAGAGCTCTCACTCCCTCAGCTCAAAAATCAAGTTTTCTGGGTCAAAAGCCAATTTTTTGGATGACGTTGCGCTCCTGGAAGCAAGGTGACGCGCTCCTAGCAGACTGGCGTTGAGCTCCTGCCAAATTTCACTCCAAACTTCTAAACTTCATGAAAGTGGTCCAAATCATCAGCAAAGGGTTCCTCCACCTCCTAGCAAGTAAGAAACACCTCTTTATGACATGCTTGCATTTCCCAATTGCAAAATTTAAGGTGTTAAACTTCTCATTCAAATTTGCAAGTTTTCAAGCTAGAAAACCCTAGTTTCACTCCCACATCCCTAAATTTGTTCCCTACACCTCACATTACATTCCCCATATCACATTAAACCTTATCCCTATCCCTACATCACTAAATCCCTGTCCCTAAGTTACATTTCCCAAAACCCTAGCTCCTAGGCTGCTAATTCCTAGGTAGCTTTGTTATCATACCTATAATAAAATTCCAAATACCATTTCCCTAAGTGTTTTGATCCCATATCACTCCCTTAAGTTCCCTAATTACCTTCCCTATTTCCCCAATTTTTATTACACCCATCCCCACTTCCTAAAACCTGTTTTTACACTTCCTTTTCCCTTCCCTAGGGTTCCAAAACTAAAAACACCATGGAGGAAGATATAGATTTCATGGAGGAGGGGGAGGACAGAGAGGAAAGAAGACCTCACAAGGGAAGAAGGATTTTCAAGCTTCAGCCAATTAAATCCAGAGAATTTATGGCCTCGCCCATGACAGTCACTTGCTTCAAATATGTGGGATGCTTTGATTTCTGTGAAATGGTCCAAAGAGTTCAACACCACCCCGTTTTGAGAAGAATTGCATCTCAAACCTTGAAGACAATCAGGTGACCCTTACAGTTGTAACCTTCACCATATCCATAGCCATCATTATTATTTCCATAGGAATACCTAATGTGGGTGAGAAGTGGTTTAAATCCAAAGAGCTAGATGACCAGTAGTATGAACCATTCATCAAGCCACAATACACAAATGATGGAAAGAGAGTCTTCCCTTTCACTTACCTTCTTGATAGATATGCCCCCATGATGAAAATCATCATGAGGTACTTCTCTTGTGAAGGCATGTTCTCCAGGATCTACACATATCATATCAGATTGCTTATGCACTTCACAAGAGTGAAATTTATTAACATCCCATACTATTTGTTTAATAGTATTGAAAAAATGGCATACATAGTACAGAAGAGAGTATGATAAAAAAATGAACAACCTCTTCCATCACATTTTGATCAAAATTATTGTACTGCATCATCTAAACCGGTGTAAAATTTTATGGGAGAGTTTCATTGCCAATGATGTTTTCACTTCTCCACAAGCTCAGCATGCTGAAACCAACCCTCCTCCACCTCAGCCCACTGCATCTATTCCTCCATCAGCCCAGCCTACTAGACCCATATCATGACCATCATCAGTCTTTCAGAGCCAAATTGGGTCATCCAGTAGAGTTGTGGTCAAAGAGCCTAAAAATAATGAAGAGGATGAAAAAGGAAAAATAGGTCAAGACCTATCAGAGGGGAGCTAGGCAAGTGTTTGCTCCATATATTGTGGAAGGGGCCTTTCCTTCTTCAGTAGAAAAGTAGGTACACCAAGATGAGCATGACAAAGAGGTATTTGTTCATGAGGAAGTCATGCAAGAGAATGAAGACCCTCATGATGAGGAAACATAGTTTGATCTAGTTGAATTGGATCATTAAGATGATCATGAGGCCTCAAGCTTGATTATCAAAGAGAAGGATGCCCAAATCAGAGAGATGCAAACTAACTTGGTATGTCATATCATTTCTTGAGAAGGGGAATAAGAAGCTGAAAGATCAACATGTACTTATGGAGCTAGAGTTTTTCAAAGAAAAAAGAGGCAAGGCCATGATGTCACTTGATGATCTTGATCATGATGACATTCAAACCAGTAGAACAAGACCTAAGTCAAGAGGTCTTAAGAGAGCTCTACAACGTCATAAACTTGAGGATGAAAAACTCACTTTTGAGAAGAGGATTGCCAAGGAGGTTAAATATGATAGAGAGATATGGCTAGATAGGGTAAACCTCCACCTTGAGAAACTCCTCCACAAAGAAAACAAAGATAACAAGCTGCTCATAAGCATGTCTAGCAGGTACATAACAAGAAATAAAATCTGTAGCATTAAACTCAATCAATTAGAGGAAAAACATAAGCAAACCCTATGCAAGCAAAAGGAAGAAGATAAGCCTAACATCCTTTCTAAGGCTTCTTTGATTTCTTAGAATAATTCATCAACATTCTACAAAACAATTTTGAAGAGTTTTTAAGAAAATTTTAAAATTTTGGGTTTTTGTGCAAACTTTTGACAGTCTTCAACACAGTTTGATAGTTAGGAGTGCAACACCCTAGGCATTGTGCTTCTTCTAGAGGCCTCCAAATGAACAAATAAGACCATAATTGGATTTAAAAGTTAGCAAATATGCAATTTTGACACTTTTCAAAGCCAATTTGGACAATTTGGCAGGGAGAAAGGCCAAAAAACACCTCAAAAATCATGTTTCTTCCCTGGTTTTTAGCTAGGTGCTCCACTCCTAACCAGTTTTGGGATATTAACTTTTTGGAGGTGAAAAAACTCATCATTTTTGGAAACTAAGTACATTTCTAGAAACTAGACAGGACATGCTTTCCAATGATCTATCCTGAGCTCAAATTGGACATCAACAACCCCCTCAAAAGCTGAGTTGAAGTTGGTGTTACGCTCCTGACACTTGTGCTGTGCTCCTAACCAGTTACTGATATTTCTGATTTTTCTGAGCTTTCTGATTTTGACCATGGAAAATCATGATTTTACTGATGTAAATGATGGATGTAAATGTAATTAAGTTACTTTTGATTTACCTAAGGGTAAATACATTACGTAAACGTCTTTTTGAGGATGAATGAATTAGTTTCACCAAAGTTAGGGATGATTCAGTGTGATCTCCCTACACTTTAGGTTTGCAGTACATCCTTTGGTGTATCAGCTCCAAAACTCAAGGATTCGACCCCTGAGTTTGGTAGAAGTTGTTTCATGTCTATATCTTTAACTTCTTTACTCATTTCGTAGGTTGGATGTTTTTGTATTGATCAGAGACACTAGTGTATTCATATTTTGACAGAAATATATTGGATGAGTTGTAGCTATTTTGGTGGGATTCATGTGGTACTGTATTTTGACATAGTTTCTTCATATGTTGCATATGTATGAATTTTTTTTACTTTCCATGTTCATTCCAGTTCTATGATATGTTTGATTCTCAATTTTGATAGGCAGAACACATCTTTTATGCTATGTTTTGGGAGAATCATCATAATTTGTTTCATTTCTTTAGTTTAAAAAGAATTAATGTACTTTCATGCTCTTTTTAGCACCTCATCAGTATTATCCATCTCACCTAAAAACCCTAAAGTGTTAAAGTACCTACCTACCTTGCCCCATCAGATGCATGAAATTCTGATCTTATTTTCCCTGACCTAGCTACGTCTTTGACCTAATACACTCATCCAAAACCCAAATCAACCAATCAAAGCCCCTGTGCTACTATACTTGGAGGCCTAGTCAGAAGACCAATCCAGCCTCAATGGACCATGTGGAGAGAGTCTTCTCTCGCCTAGTAGGGCTAGCTACTTGGTGAGAGCTTGGTCTGTGGTTACCTTTGTTGGTCTCTTCTCAACCTCGGAGATATGGTGGAGTGCTAACATCTTGGAAAACATATTGGGGAAGAAAAGTGACAGATATTCCCTGGTTGTACCATTATTTATTTCAATTCTTAGCCTCTAGATGATAGTTCTAAGATTTTGTTGAGGCTGATCTGAAAAAGTTGCAAAGAAACAAGTTGTTGAACATTGAACATTCTGGCTTCGAGGAGATACACCAGATCAAATCTCGATCCTCACCCAACTGATCCAGTCAAAGATCCATAGAGGCTTGTTTAGAAGCATAGATATCAAGCTACAAAAATTTAGTCAAATCCAATCCCATTAGTAAGACCTTCTTCACTTCCTGCTAAAGTTTTATCTCTAGAAGATATACCATTTTATTTAAATTTGAGTTGTCTTTGTTTCGATCTAAGTTTGAAACCTCATTAGCTGACGCAGTATTTGATCCATTAAGGATTTTTGAGGTCAAGTAAATATCTCAATTAAATCTTAGTTCTTTAAAACTTGAATAAAATTTATACTTTGAATTAACTAAGTCTGAATCAAACTTTGATACTAAAGTCTGGAGTCAATTTTATAAACTTGAAAGTTTAGCAAAACAACTTCAGTACCAATTGGAAAAAGCTATAATCCAATATCAAAAAGAGTCAATACCTATCCTAACACACTCACGGTCAGTTGTTGTTTCCTCTTCTGCACCATCTACTTCATCACCTATTCATCAAACTCTTCCTAGTCTCATTCCTGTAGTTCATTCAGCGGGAATTATGGCCAGATTTTCACCCCTCATCTTACCAGGTCAACTCCATGCCTTACCTCAAGGTTATGGCTAGATACTTCCACTTTTTGATGAAAAATATTCAATCACTACAAAACATCACATAGTTAAAGTCACTGACTTTATTGATCTGGAAGAAGTAGATGAAGACGATGAAAAAATGAGAATCTTAGTTCAGAGCTTTTCAGGAGAAGTTAAAGTATGGTTTAGATCATTAAATGAAAATTCCATAGCCACTTCAAATCATTTGATAAATGATTTCATAGCCCGATGGGGGGTAAATAAGAATCCATTACAAATCCTTTCTGTATACAATAATATGAAAAGAGAACCAAATGGATCAGTACAAGACTTCACTACCCAATTCAACAGAGTGTACAATTCCATTCCCAGTGAGATCAAACCTTCTCCAGGGTTGGCACTCTAGAATTAAATGGATGGTTTTGATCTAGACATGGCCTATCAGTTGCGAGACAAGAATCCTTCTACGTTAGAAGACATGCAGAAAAATGCAATTAGTGTAGAAGCTAATTTGTCCATAAAGAAGTCGAAAATGAAGGGTGAAAAGAGAGTAACTATCAAAGAGGAGGCATCATCATCTTCTGAAGTAAAACTAGACTCTTTGATGAGAACACTAGAAAGGATGATTGATAGGATGTCTATCACCAAAAGGAAGCCGGAACCACAAGTTAGAAATCCTAACTTCAGAGGACAGTAGCAACAGCCTCAATTCATAACCAAGAAAAGGGAACGAAGGGCACTTGAGAAACCATCACAACCACAGCAAATTCAGATACCCTTGCAATAGAATTATGTTCAATGAGGCGAAGAAGAATAATAATATCATATTGTTGAAGAGAACCACTTTTTTACAGCTGATGACCAGCCCATATTTTTTAAAGAAGACGAAGAGTATGTCAAGAAGACGGATGTACCCAAGGATGAAGACTACATTTTAGCTCAGGATCATTAGTTGGAGGTTGAATCTGATGATTATCAGTGAGGATATTTGAATGCCCTCAGCTCACAATAGATCAGTATACATTGAGAGATAGAGATGTCCCAATAAATCCTATTCAAAAGACTGCATCTCAACAAAAAGATACTCAACCAAAACATAATTCTCAAGGTAATCATACTAAAGGAAAATAACCTGCAGCTGCAAATCAGAAAAAAGATAATCAGCCATCTACTAGCTCACTGGGTAAAGAGAATGAAAACCAAAGGAAAGAAGCTACATCAAAATATCATGTCGAAAAAAGAGACATCATTAAAGAGGTAGACAAATCCACTCCTTTAAGCTTAGAAACTGAAATTTCCAAATTGAAAGTGTTAATACCTTTAAATGAACTTGTCAAGAATAGTTAGTATAAGTCCCATGTAGCCAAAATGTTAAATGTAGATCCTTCATCTGATATACTTAATGTCAAAGATGACCAACCTGAGCTTATCATTGGTCCAGAAATAGACTTTCAGTTAGAGGATAATGAAGTTCCCCATTCTATTTGAGCCTGAGAATACACCAAAATATCCTTCACAATGCCATGCTCAACTCTGGAGCTTCCCATAATTTGATTCTGAAAGCCATTATGGATAAATTGGGCCTAGATATCACTCCTCCATACCATGAATTGTATTCCTTCGATTCGGGAAGAGTCTGTTGTTTGGGTATAATTAAGGATTTAGTAGTTTCCCTTGAGAAAATTCCAACAAAAAATGTCTTGATGGATTTAGTGGCAGAAAATATACCACCACAATTTGGTATGTTGCTATCTAGATCCAGACATGGCCTATCAGTTGAACCTTGTAGGTGTAACATCACCATATCCACAACCATCATTTCTATTGCCATAGGGATACCTAATGTGGGTGAGAAGTGGTTTAAAGCCAAAGATCTGGATGACCATTATTATGAACCATTCATCAAGCCATGATACATAAATGAGGGAAAGAGATTCTTCCCTTTCACTTACCTTCTTGATAGATATGCCCCCATGATGAAAATCATCATGAGGCACTTCTCTTGTGAAGGCAGGTTCTCCAAGCTCTACACATATCATATTAGATTGCTTATGCACTTCACAAGAGTGAAATTTATTAACATCCCATACTGTGTTTTCAAAAGTATTTAATAAATGGCATACATAGTACATAATAGAGACTATGATCAGAAAATGAACAGCGTCTTACATCACTCTTTGATCAAAATTATTGTACTACATCATCTAAACCAGTTGAAAATTTCATGGGAGAGTTTCATTGCCAATGATGTTTTCACTGCTCCACAAGCTCAACATGCTAAAACCATTCCTCCTCCACCTCAACCCACTGCATCTATTCCTCCATCAGCTCAGCCTACTAGACCCATCTCATGACCATCAGCAATCTTTCAGAGCCAAATTGGGTCATCCAGTAGAGTTGTGGTCAAAGAGCCTAAAAATACCAAAGAGGCTGAAAAGGAAAAATAGGTAAAGACCTATCATAGGGGAGTTAGGAAATTGTTTGCTCTATATATTGTGGAAGGGGCCTTGCCTTCTTCATTAGAAAAGCAGGTACACCAATATGAGCATGAGAAAGAGGCAGGTTTTCATGAGTAAGTCATGCAAGAGAATGAAGACCCTCATGATGAGGAAATAGAGTTTGATCTAGTTGACTTGGATCAGCAAGATGATTATGAGGCCTCAAGCTTGATTATCAAGAGATGAAAACTAACTTGGATAGAGCTCAGTATGTCATATCATTTCTTGAGAAGGAGAATAAGCAGCTGAAAGATCAATAAGTACTTATGGCGCTAGAGTTGCTCAAAGAAAAAAGAGGCAACGCCATCATGTCACTTGATGATCTTGATCATGATGACATTCAAACTAGTATAAAAAGACCTAAGACAAGAGGTCGTAAGAGAGCTCTACAACATCGAAAACTTGAGGATAAAAAACTCACTTTTGAGGAGAGGATTGCGAAGGAGGTTGAATATGATAGAGAGATATGGATAGATAGGGTAAGCCTCCACCTTGAGAAACTCCTCCAGAAGGATAAAAAAGATAACAAGCTGCTCAAAAACATGTCTAATAGTTATGTAACAAGAAATAAGATCTGTAGCATTAAACTCAAGCAATTGGAGGAAAAACATAACCAAACCCTAGCAAAGCAAAAGGAAGAAGATAAGCTTGACATAATTTCTAAGGCTTCTTTGATTGCTTAGAATAATTCATCAACATTCTAAAAAAAAAAATTGAAGAGTTTTTAAGAAAAATTTTAAATTTTGGGTTTTTGTGCAAACTTTTGACAGTCTTCAACACAATTTGATAGTTAGGAGTGCAATGCCCTAGGCGCCGCACTTCGTATAGAGGCCTCCAAATGAAAAACTAAGACCACCATTGGATTTAGAAGGCAGAAAAGATGAAATTTTGACACTTTGCAAAGAAAATTTGGACAATCTGGCAAGGAGAAGGGCCAAAAAACACCTCAAAAATCATGTTTTTGCCCTGATTTTAAGCTAGGCGATGCGCTTCTGACCAGTCTTGGGAGATTAACTTTTTGGAGGGAAAAAAAACTCATCATTTTTGGAAACGAAGTACATTTCTGGAAACTAGACAGGACATGCTTTCTAATGAGCTATCCTAAGCTCAATTTGGACATTAGCAACCCCCTCAAAAGCTGAGTTGAAGTTTGTGTTGTGCTCATGACATTGGCGCTACGCTCCTGACCAATGACTGATATTTTCTGATTTGTTCTGAGCTTTTTGAGTTTGACCATGGAAAATCATGATTTTACTGATGTAAATGATGGATGTTAATTTAATTAAGTTACTTTTTAGTTACCTAAGGGTAAATACATTAGGTAAACATCTTTTTTAGGATGAATGAATCAGTTTCACCAAAGTTAGGGATGAGTTAGTGTGATCTACCTAAACTTTAGGTTTGTAGTTCGACCTTTGGTGTATCAGCTTCATAACTCCGAGATTCGACCCGTGAGGTTGGGAGAAGTTGTTTCATGTCTATATCTTTCACTTCTTTACTCATTTCACAGGTTGGATGCTGGTGTATTGATCAAAGACACTAGTGTATTCATATTTTGACAAAAATATATTGGATGAGTTGCAGCTATTTTGGTGGGATTCATGTGGTACTGTATTTTGACATAGTTTCTTAATATGTTTCATATGTGTGAAATTTTTGTACTTTCCATGTTGAACTTCATTCCAGTTATACGATATGTTTGATTCTCAATTTTGATAGGCATAATACATCTTTTATGCTATGTTTTGGGAGAATCATCATAATTTGCTTCATTTCTTCAGTTTAAAAAAAATCATGTACTGTCATGCTCTTTTTAGCACCTCATTAGTTTGATCCGTCCACCTAAAAACCCTAAAGTGTTAAAGTACCTACCTACCTTGCCCCATCAGATGCATGCAAGTCTGATCTCATTTGCCCTGACCTAGCTACCTCTTTGACCTAATTCACTCATCCAACACCCAAATCAGCCAATAAAAGCCCATGTGCTACTATACCTAGCCTAAAACCTAATTGATCCAACACTCTTGGTTGTGATCCATTGGAGAGAGCCCTCTCCTGCCTAGTAGGGCTAGCTACTTGGCGAGAGCTTGGTTTGTGGTTATCTTTGCTGGTCTCTTCTCAACCTTAGAGATTTGGTGGAGTGCTAACATCTTGGTGACCATACTGAGGAAGAAAAGTGACAAATATTCCCTGGTTGTACCATTAGTTCTTTGAATTCTTAGCCTTTAGATGATAGGTCTAAGATTTCGTTGAGGCTGATCTAAAAAAATTGCAGAGAAACAAGTTGTTGAACAGTGAACATTCTGGCTTCGAGGAGATACACCAGATCAAATCTTGATCCTCACCCAACTGATCCAGTCAAAGATCCAGAGAGGTTTTTTCAGAAGCATAGATATCAAGCTACAAAAATTCAATCAAATAAAATCCCATTGGTAAGATCTTCTTCGTTTCGTGGTAAATTTTTATCTCTTGAAGATATACCATTTGATTTAAAATTTGAGTTTTCTTTGTTTTTATCTAAGTCTGAAACCTCATTAGATGATGTATTATTTGATCCATTAAGGCTTTTTTAAGTCAATTCATTATCTGATTTAGATCTTAGTTCTTTAAAACTTGAAGAAAATTTATCCTTTGAAGTAACTAAGTCTGAAGCAGACTTTGACACTAAAGTTTGGAGCCAATTTTATCAACTTGAAAATTTAGAAAAAAAACTTTAGTACCAGTTAGAAAAAGCTATAATCCAATATAAGCAAGAGTCAATACTATCCCGACACACTCATAGTAAATTCTTGTTTCCTCTTCCGCACCATCTATTTTATCACCTATTCAACAAACTCTTCCTAGTGTCACTCTTGTAGTTCATTCAGCGGGAATTATGGCCAGATTTTCACCCCTCATCTTACCAGGTCAACTCCATTCCTTACCTCAAGTTTATCACTAGAGACTTCCACTTTTTTATGAAAATTCTTCAATCACTGCAAAACATCGCATAGTTAAAGTCACTGACTTTATTGATTTGGTAGAAGTAGATGAAGACGATGCAAAAATGAGAATCATAGTTCAGAGCTTTTTAGGAGAAGTTAAAGTATGGTTCATATCATTAAATAAAAATTCCATAGCCACTTCAAATCAACTCATAGATGATTTCATAGCTCGATGGGAGGTAAATAAGAATCCATTACAAATCCTTTCTGAATACAATAATCTGAAAAGAGAATCAAATGAATCAGTACAAGACTTCACTACCCAATTCAACAGAGTATACAATTACATTCCCAGTGAGATCAAACCTCCTCCATGGTTGGCACTCTTGCATTACCTGGATGGTTTTGATCCAGACATGGCCTATTAGTTACGAGAAAGAAATCTGGCTATGTTAGAAGACATGCAGAAAAATGAAATTAGTGTAGAAGCTAACTTTTCCATAAAGAAGTTGAAAATGAAGGGTGAAAAGAGAGTAACTATCAAAGAGGAGGCATCATCATCTTCTGAAGTGAAATTGGACATTTTGATAAGAACAGTAGAAAGGATGGTTAATAGGATGTCTATCACAGAAAGGAAGCCGAAACCACAAGTTATAAATCCTAACTTCAGAGGACAGCAGCAACAGCCTCAATTCATAACCAAGCAGAGGGAACAGAGGGCACCTGAGAAACCATCATAGCCACAAAAAATTTAGACACCCTTGCAACCGAATTATGATCAATGAGGTGAAGAAGAAGAAGAAGATCATATTGTTGAAGAGAACCACTTTTTTATAGCTGATGGCCAGCCCATATTTTTTACAGAAGACGAAGAGTATGCCGAGAAGACGAATGTACCCAAGGATGAAGACTACATTTTAGCTCAGGATCATCAGTTGGAGGTTGAATCTGATGATTCTCAATGAGGATATTTGAATGCCCTCAGCTCACAGTAGATCAGTATACATTGAGAGGTAGATATGTCCCAATAACTCCTATTTAGAATCATGCATCTAAACAAAAAGATACTCAACCAAAACAGACTTCTCAAGGTAATCAGAGTAAAGGAAAATAACCTGCAGCTACAAATTAGAACAAAGATAATCAACCATCTACTAGCTCACTGGGTAAAGAAAAGGACAACCAAAGGAAAGAAGCTACATCAAAAGATCATGTCTATAAAAGACACATCATTAAAGAGGTAGACAAATCCACTCCTTTAAGCTTAGAAACTGAAATTTCCAAATTGAAAGTGTCAATACCTTTAACTGAACTTGTCAAGAATAATCAGTATAAGTCTCATGTAGCCAAAATGTTAAAGGTATATCCTTCATCTAATATACTTAATGTCTAAGATGACCAACCTGAGCTTGTATTTGGTCCAGCAATAGACGGTCAATTAGAGGATAGTGAAGTTCCCCCATTCTATTTGAGTCTGAGAATCCACCAAAATATCCTTCACAATTCCATGCTCCACTCTGGAGCTTCCCACAATTTGATGTTGAAAGCCATTATGGAAAAATTGGGCCTAGATATCACTCGGCCATACCATGAATTGTATTACTTTAATGCAGGAAGAGTCTGTTGTTTGGGTATAACTAAGGACTTAGTAGTTTCCCTTGAGAAAATTCCAACAAAAAATGTCTTGATGGATGTGGTGGTGGCTGATATACCACCACGATTTGGTATGTTTTTGTCTAGATCTTGGGGAGCGAAGTTGAGAGGCACTTTGCAAGTACACTTCTCTTATGCCACCATCCCAGTTTTTGGACAATTGAGAAATTTGTACCAAGAAACAAAGATGAAGTACATGATAACCAGAAAAGAGGAGCCCAATAATCATTGAATAAATGTTGTACATATAGATTTATAATATTTTATTTTGTTCAATGATAGTGGCTTGAATGATGTAGATAGTCAGCTTGTAGAAGTAGAAGATGTTCCAGATATTTCTAATTGCATCATAACGGTTTTAGAGAAGGGAAAAGAGAATCCTCCAAGTGCTTTAGAGCAGCCATCTTATAAGGTAGAGGAAAGTTCAAATAAAAATCAATAAGTAACTCGGAAAGTTGAGAAAAAACAACAATCAAAATTCCAGCACTTGGATGATGAAAATGGTATATGGACCATGGATTTTGATGGTGCCTTGGGGAAAGAGAGGGCAAGCATTGGAATTTGGATCCCAACCCTCTTCATCAGCCTGGTAAGGTTCCTAAAAATGTTAGATTATGTTCATAAAAACTGTATTTTGATTTTTCTAACAATGAGGTGGAATATGAAGCATTGATCACCAGTCTCAAGATCTTGAAAAATTTGGGCACAAGAAGAATTTCAGTAAATGGAAACTTTGAACTTGTGATAAAATAGGTGAAAGAGGAATACCAGGCTAAGAATCCATGAATGAGAGCGTACAAGAATGTTGTACTGGATATCCTGAAGATATTTCTTGAATACAATTTGTCAATAGTTCCAAGAAGTCAAAATCTCATGGCTGATTGCTCGCTACAACACCAAGAAATTTCAAAATCTCAATATTTTCTGGCATGAAATTTGAAATTCATGTAAAACATCGGCCTACAGTTCCTGATAACTTGCGATATTTGCAAGTATTTTTGGATGATTAGCAAGTTAATAATTTTCTGCAAAATGAAGGTGAATTCAAGAATTCTGCAATTGAAAAATTTTATGACAAGGATGATCAACTCATTGAAGCAACTCAGGTTGATATACTAGAGCTGAAAGATAACAATATTCCAAAAGGTCTCATACCTTTGGAAGAATTGTTTGATCAGGATGATGTAGCGAGGAAGCCAGCATTGGTTCCTATAGAAAAAGGTGTGGAGGATGTAAACATCGGGACAACGTACAAGCCTAAGATGGTCAAACTATCCAATTCTTTGTCTCCTGAGGTAAAGGACAAGTACATTGATTTAATTTATGAATTTTCTGATGCTTTTGCATGGGATTATGTAGACTTGAAGGTCTATAATAAAGATATCATACGTCATGTTGTCAACCCTAGAGACAGCCTTGAGTTGTGAAAGACCAGTGCCTAGGACATCTTATATAGCAAGGAGCATATGATATAACAAAGATAGTTATCAGAACAAGGCTCTTTGGCTATCTCAATTTTAATAGGAAAGTCCAATATAAGTGGAACCAGAATACTCACATACTCAGCATAATGAAAGGAACACTGCAGAGGAAAGGAGTGAATTCTCAATATAAATGTATCAAACAACTCAAAGACAGTTTACTGTAAGGAGGGATGGATTCTAAAAATTCTTTACATAGATTGAAAATCAGACGACATTTGCTGTGTAAGAAATATAGAAGGAATACTAACCACTAATGAGATGAAATTCCATAAACATATATAAACATGAGATGGGCTTATGGTAATAAGAATCCATACATGTCCATAGCTTTCAAAAATAACATCCCATAGCACTTAATATAGAAGAAATGTGGATGAAGTGGAAAATGAAACAACATATCATGACTGAGCCATATTTAAAGCGCTAGACAAGTTTAGCATAAGTATCAATTGTGATAAATTCATGCCAGAACCAGTGAGCCACTCGCATTCCAGAGCATGATACAAGAAGAATGGAAATAGTGAAATGAACAGCTAAACTATATCACATAAGACATAGTTATAGACTATAAAGCATCAAGACCAGAATCCTCATTAAAGATAAAACTCCTTATCATTGAGACCTGACGGGATCTTCACATTTGTATTAAAACTTCAACAAAATGCATACAAAAAAACTCTTTCACAGCAAATTCTTCAGAAAATCTGAAACCTGTTTTTCTCTTTAGTTGCTGCTTATATAGAAGCCTCAGAAACATGAGCGAGAAGATATTTTTGGGAAAAATATCTTCCTCACGTGCTAGTAATCAGTTGGAGGTCTCCATCAAAAATAAACAAAATTCATGATGAGGAATAGAGGCATCTCATCACTTACAGTTAGGCTCACGGCTGTTTTAAACAAAATATTAAACAACAATTTTGACAGAAAGTAAAATGCAGGAGTGGAATGTGAATTCCACTCGAAATTTAAAAGTAATAAACTAAAGTGAAAATAAAAGGCCACTAGGGACGAATCATGAATTGACAATATTCACTGACGATATGGAGTAGAGGTGGTCGCTGACACAGGTGATGGAACGTTGGCTGATGAGCTGGCGACTAGGATGGGATATCGGGTGCATCTTTGCTGACTATCTGCTGTAGGTTCAGGAATCGATGTGAATCCTTCTACCTTGATATAGGCTTTGGTGAGGTCGTTGAAAATTGCATCAGTGGGGATCTTGTGCTTTACCAGATGGAGGAGAGAAAATTATTGGCGGAGTGACGAAACAAGGGTCTCAGCTTTGAACTGGGCGGTTTTATCTGAAAGTATATCGGTCCAGTCCATTTCTTCCTTGAGACGTGCTTCATACCCTGATAATGGTTGTAGCACAGAAGGAGTGGTAGGATCCCAGCATGACAAAATTCTAGCCACTATGATCTCGGCCCAAACTGTATCAAACTGATCCATATTGGCTGCCACATGTTCTAAGGCCCTTGAAGCTATAATGCGGGCAGACTCTTTGTCAATGATCTTATGGCATTCAACGGCCTCCTTGAACCGACTTGCTATACCGTGCTTCTCCACGTCATCAGATTTCAGCCCTTTCAAGAAAGAGATATAAATTCTGGCATGCTAGGCTCTGCTAGATATATTGATATTTTCCTCATGAATCTTCCTTCGGAGATAAAGCACAGACGATTTTATTTCTTTAATGAATTTCAGGAAACCCCACTGCCCTTTCACTGCCGTGATGATTTCTGACCAAATTATTCTTTTGGCATCCCTGAGGGTGATATTACCCTTCAGGCGGCTGTTGAGATCATTGATGGTCTTCAGTTGGTCAGCTTTTTCCTTCTTTTCCTGCTCAATTTCCTTCTGCATAGTCTCTATCTTTCTGAAATTTTCAGCCAAGGCAGTTTCCAACTCAGTGATTCTTAGCCTTGTGATGGAAGCTTTCTTCTCTAGTGTAGCATTTGTAGCCCTCGTTGTATTCAGCTTCTCAGACAGCGAACTAGTCTCTGGTCGGACTGTAGGTGGTGCACAACTGTGTGTGTCCCAGGTCATCTGTAGTTCCGTTAGCCTGCCCTAAAGAACATCCATTGCTTCTACCATTTTTTCCTTTTCCTCCTTCTCCTTTTCCAGAGAGTCAGCTAGGTCTACTTTATCTTTCTCGGCCTGAGCTAATTCAGCTGTCTGCACATGATGGGAGGCCGGTACGCTAGTTTTGCGTTTCAGGGACGCCACCTCCTTCTGTAATTGCTCGATGACGTAACGCTATGGATTTGATTCTCCGGTTTCCTTTCCTTTAATCAACTAATGGAGAGCACGTACTTGATTCATGAGGGCGCAGGAATTTTCCTGTTCTTTTCTGAGAGTCTCCCTCACTTGGGCATGCTTAGTCTCCAATTTCTTCAAAGTGATCGTGAGCCACATTACCTCATCTTTCAACATATCACCAACCACCTGGAACATGTTACATTTATCAAGAGATAGCACCTTAGCCATGTCAATCGCATACTCGAGCACTCTGTAGCTGGTGGGTACCTGCATCTGGGTCCAAAATGGCCTTGGCCATAGCCAATACTAGGTGTTCTGTGTCCAAATTCATGGAAGCTGAAATCCTGGTATGATACTTCTCCACATATCCTTCTAGCTCGACCTTGTACTTATCCCTGATAGCTCTGGCTTTCAGGCTCCTTTCAGTTGCGACCTGTGAAGTATCATCTCTAATAGCCTGTGAAACTTCGGAGTAGTCAGAGGATGTAACACTATCCCGTAGCACGTTGAGCCCAATTCTGCTCCCGTCGGGTTTGCCATATGGTATGAACGACTCGAGCAACTGTTCTTCCCCTATTATCTCTACCTCGCTTGTCACTATTTTCTGCTTTTTGCGGAGGGAGGAACCTATTCCTGATGGTCCCACTTCTTATTCTTATTGACCTTTACCAACTTCTCCTCTTTCCCCTGTGGCAGATGAATCTATCTCCATCTGCAAAAGCAAAAGCCAAGATTCAAGATTATCCCTCCACTCTATAAACAGTCTCATCTCATGTACATAAGGAGTAGATTTGTTCCTCCTTCTTTTGTTAGAGATAATGCCTCGTGGATCATAGGGCCAATTCTTCCCCTGCCTTAAATCCATGTCTTGCAGCAGCTTCTCAACAATGGGGAGGGCATGTCTTGAATTGACAATAAAAGGGCCAATAGTGATAGCAAGTTTTAGGATGAAACCTTTCTTTGCAGGGACGAAGTGGAGTTGGTCAAATTTCAGAGTCTGTCGAATGTACTCCAGAGCATAAATTCGTCGAGCAAGGAACATAGGCAACTGGTAAGGGGGAACCTCAGCTCCATAGACCAGAATTTCAGTGTAATTTTCAAATAGGTACCAATCCCTAGTACTTTGGGTTTCACTAGATTGTAACCAGCTCTTCATCTGAGGAAAAACCCTAGGTGAGGGAGAGTCATGGATGATAGTGTAGGAAATAGGCATGAACTCATTTAGAAATCTGGAATAACCCACCCCATTTGGTAACTGGTGTGTTGCAAAGCTCCAGTCGAAAACTGGTCAGGGTTGAGAATTTACCTTATATACCCTGTCTAAACCCAAACCCTCGAACTTATCAGCATGTTGATATAAGAAGAGGTAGAAGACCATGGAACAAAAGCATAAGTGACCAATTTCTGAAAGCTCTTGGAACTGGGTTTGAATGTTAGAGGCCAAGAAACTAGGGATATCCAGAACTACCCCTGTTTGAGACATTAACCATAAGAAAGAGACACATGCCCTGGAAATTTCCCCCAAACCACCTACACCTAACAGACCTGTGATGAGAGTGAGGATGGGCTGCACTTCTTCTTTGAATAGACTCAAAGGGAAAGGTTCTGTGGAAGGAAGAGACATGGCCTGGTTGTTGGTTATAGAGGAAATGAAGTCTCTTTTTTGTTCCCATGGAAATTTAGAAAACTGAGGGGTTAAATCCATTTCACTGAAACTGGTATAGCTCGCGCTAGTGGGAAAGTGGAGGGATTTTCTGATAATGTCGGGAGAAAGAGAAAAAATCATCTTCCCTTGAGCCGAGGTAAACGTGCCTCGACGCTCGTCGTAGGCATCTCTGAGCCAGCAAGTAAACTTGACCACATGATAGATTGGAGGGGTAATTTGATGGTATAGGCCTGATAAAACCACCCGATATCGATCCCTATTCTTGACATGTCGTCTAAAGAGCTCAGGTTTGATACTGCTGATGAGAAAAGGGTATTGCAGATCACAGATTTCGACTTGCAGGTCTAAGAAGGGCTCGAACCTGGGAGGGTTTCTGGTTTCATGGACCTGTAGGGTCTCTGGTTCTATTTTCATGGGAGTTCCCTTTCCCATGACTAATAAAAAACGTTTAGAAAACAAAAGGAAACCAGAGGGGGTATGAGGGACGGAATACCTGTGCGGTGGGAACTCTGCTCAGGAAAACGACGTGGGGGTACTGACAGTGACACCCCTTACCTTGTGTCCACCCCTGGCTCTAGGCTCCCACTTTAGTTTATACCGTAGCTGGATACCTGAAAATTTTACTGCAGTAAAATACGGGGGACCGTTATATATAACTGAGGATGGTTTGGCAAAAGGCGGAATGGTGATGCAAGTGGGGTGAGCATCGTAAGGACGCTGACAATGGAGCACGCGACGCATAGGGATTGGGAGTTTAACTGCAGGTGGGTGAACACCACGTGCCGAGTTTAATACTAGTATGGGCCTCGGTACCAGTTCACCTAAGGACTTTACCTTACCTCGCTGCCGCGTAAGCAACTTTGTTCTCGAAATGAATTCTACGTGGAATCATAAAATACACACCATGGAGGCTTTAAGACCCGCACTTCACTTCACCATATAACCCTTACCTTGTGTCCACCCCGTGACATGTCACCAAAATTCCACGGGGGTATGGGTCTCTCACCCCCTCCGCTCCTTGACCCCCTCGGAATTACACATACAGAGACTCATTTCCACGTGCATAATATAAAGGCGGGCTGTATTATAATATTTTTCACTTTAGACCTTTTATACCATACCTTCACTTGTTTGATTTATGTTCAAAGCCTTTACGTCTTCCTCCCTTTTTAGACACGTGCTTAGTTATTCAGCCACGTGACTTAGCATTTTTTTTCTCCAGCCATTGTTTAAATTTTTCGCTACGAGTCATGACATTCGATACTTTGCTACTCAAGGCGATATATAAAAATGCTTAATGTTAACCATATGATCAACACGTCACACCATTCCAATTAAGCTCAATCAAAAGCCCTTTCAGCAAAAGTTGAGAAGGATCAACCCAAGGTTGTTGCCATCCATAGAAAAATAATGAACATACTCTACAAGTCAGGTATCATTTTTCCTATCAGGTTTTCTGATTGGATATCTAATCTAGTCCCTATAATAAATAATACTAGTGAAATAAGGCTTTGCAGATATTTCAAAAAATTAAACATGGTGTCACTAAAGGATAATTATCCCCTTCCCAAAATGGATCACATATTACAGTATAATATCCCCAAATGGGAAAACTCAGCAACACAAACATGAAAAATGCATTTTCAGAAATATATGTTATAAAAATAAAAATCAACCCTTGGATCCATTAGATCTGACATCATAACACCTAAATCCAAGAGGAGTTCAGAAACAAATTATGTTATGTGGGGTAAACAAGCCTCCCACACCTAGTATAGCCCCAAAAACACTGAAACCCCAAAACTACTACAACATAGAATTACTGCATAAAGAGACAACACATTCTAATGAGGGTTTGTACTCAGAAATTGTAGAGACAAATAGATCTGATATTATATTAATCAATATTCTCAAAAACTAAGATCAAGTCTCCTTTACATCAATCCAAGAGAACCCGGGAAGGGTTTCTGGAAATGCACCCAATACAATGGTGATCTACAGCCCAAGGACTGAAGATTCACTGCAAACTAAAGCACATGAAGATATAAGGATGAAAAAATACAGATCTGATGCAAATCTACTCAAATATCTCCTCCAATGAAAGGCTAAACCCTTCAATCACAAGAGAACACTCAAACAGAGCCACAAGATCCCTCACTGAAGCTGCCCTCTAAAATAACGCAATTCCAGACTGATATTATGCTATAGGTGATGGAAATAGATTAGATTGATGCCAAATATCTGAAATGTGCTCAAGAACCCTGCAAACTAATCTCCCAAGAGAATTATTCCTTCCTCCTATGAAAAACTAGCTCAGAAAGTGGGTTTCTCAACCCTCCACTGCAATACCCTGCAACACAACACAATATTCTGCAGAAACTACATTGTAGCTCAAGACTGAAGCTTGGCTAGAATGTTGTATGTGTGGAATGATAGATCAGGACTCTCCCAAGAGGCCTCTCAAGGAAAGAGATGGAATTCCTAAACAAGAATACCTTGTGCTAAACAACACCAACAATCTTAGCTAAATAACTGAAGAGAGAAAAATTCTAAACAGACATATCAAAATATAATTCATAAGCTAACCCCATATGGTTGTCATCCTCTTCCTTATAAAAAATGTGAGCCTTCCCACCTTGGGTCCCACTCATTAGGGTTTCCATCATCACACAATCAATCTCCCTCCAAAACTGCGATGTACCTTCATCAATGCCACTCCTCCATAACAACGCTGTTTGATTTGGTCAAGGTTAACCTCTTCAACCTGCTCCAGCCCTTTTCACACCTAAGGGTCTTCAATCCAGCTCTTATATATCTGTCTAAACTAATCCACATTCATATTGATATGCCTTTATTGATGATCCACTCCTCCCATATTACTGTTGTTGACTTGGTCAAACTTGACTTTGTCCACATACATTGACCCTTGTTCACACATAAGGGTGCTAGATCAAGTTGTTTTCATGATCCCATTTTCAAATCAAGATGGATTTTATGCATATTGAAGATAAGTATGGGCCTCCTTACCCATTTATTCATCTAAATAGGTGCTAAGAACAAAATTAGTATTCCTATTAGCCGCATGCTAATTTAGGAATATTACATACAGAGAGTGATTGGGGCTTCTTGAATGTCTTTTCTTGATGGATATTCGAGATATAATCAAATTTTAGTACATGAGAAAGATCAGGACAAAATTTCCTTAACTACATGTTGGGGTACATTCAAATATGAAAATATGCCACTTGGAATAAAGAATGCAGGGGCTAACTTTCAACATGCAATGGATATAGCATTTTTGGATGAGAAAGAAGTTTTCTAGTGGTATATTTAGATGATTTAACATTTTTCTCCCATTCTGATGATGAACACTTGTATCACTTAAGGATTGTTTTTCAAAAATGCAGGAAATTCAGAATCTCTCTTAATCTGAAAGAGCCTTTTTTCCATGGAGGAGGGAAAACTTCTCAGTCACATCATCTCTAAGGATGGAATTTGGATTGATCCTTCTCGAGTTGAGGAAATTCATCAAATTGACTTTCCACGGAACAAGAAAGAAATCCATGCTTTCAATGATAAGATGAATTTCTTACGCAGATTTATTCCAAATTTGGCTGAGCACCTTCAGGAAATGACCAACATGTTGAAACAGTACGTTGAGGTAAAGTGGTTTGAGGATGCCAAGAAGTCTTTTAACACAATGAAATTTTCTTTGACTATTTCTCTTGTTTTAATAAGCCCATATTACACTACTGATTTTATTATATTCTCATTCACCTCCTAGCACAACATAGTTGTAGTCAAAATGCAAAAGAAGGACAAGACTGAGTAGCCTATTGCATTTTTCAGTTGAACCATCAGGGATGCAGCTCTTCGATACAATATCATAGAGAAACAGGCCTTGTCTTTGATAAAAGCATTGAAATATTTCTGTGTCTATATTTTACATTCAAATACTTTGGCCTATGTCCCTAATGCTGTAGTAAAGAATGTTCTTATGCGGACAGATATGGAAGGTAGAAGAGGGAAATGCATAGCAGCGATGTTGGAATATGACCTCGAGATCAAGCCCACAAAGCTGATCCAGGTCAAGGTTTAGAAAATCTTATGGCTAAGTAAAATTTTCATGTTTTAGATATCAATCTTATTACATCATTGTCCAATGAAGAACAAGATGTCACTCTGATATAGGTATCTGATATGTTTCTTTTGTCTGCTTGGTATTATTATATAATATATGTTCTTCAACATTTGAACCCTCCTCTAGGCATGACTAAGAATAAGGGTAGGTCTTTAAAGTTGAAAGCTTCCAAATGCTACATATTGGACAATGCCCTTTATTGGAAAGACCCAGGAGGTGTGTTGTTGAATGGTTTAGTTGAGAGTGAAGCCCAAGAATTTATGAATGATTTTCATAAAGGAGACTATGGGGGCCACCTTTTTTGGAAGACCACGACTAATAAATTATTGAGAGCGGGATACTATTGGCCAATTATTTTTGCATATTTTTACAAAACAATGATGAGTTGCCATGAGTGTCAAGTGTTTCAAGGTAAAAGAAAACTTCTTCCATTATATTTTCACCCTATTTCAATTCATGCACCATTTCAGCAGTGGGAACTTGACTTCATCAGAGAGATTCACCCTGCATCATCTGCACAACACAAATGGATATTAACAACCACTGACTACTTCACCAAATGGATCGAAGAAATCCCAACAAGGAAAGAAATAGACTTAGTAATTATTTAGTTTTTCGAGACTAACATATTGTCTTGTTTTGGTTGTACTCATAATATTATTACCGACAATGCAGAAACATTCAAATCAAAGAGGATGGTTGAATTTTGTGAAAAATATAACATCAAGTTGGGTAAATCAACCACCTACTATCTGCAAGGTAATGGCTTAGCATAGTCCTCTAATAATTCCTTGATTAATATCATAAAGAAGATGCTGGAGGACAATAAGAAAAAATGGCACAAAAAACTTGTGATTGCCTTGTGGGCAGACATGGTGAGTAGTAAGAAATCTATCGAAATGTCCCCTTTTCATTTATTTTATGGAATAGACATTTTTTCCCTACATCACTTGTAGTCCCGATCATGAAATTATTGCAAGAAGCATGAAGTGAGGAGAATGATATATAGCACGAGATCAATCAGATGATCCATCTTCAGTAGACAAGAGAGGAGGTATTTTAGAACACCTCAAAGCTTCATGAGAAGATAAATAAGGTGTATGACCGTAAGACCAAGGCATATAAATTTAAGCTTGAATATGTAGTCCTCTGGTGGGATGAAAGGAATGAGGAAAAAGGGAAGCACAGAAAGTTTGAGAACCTATGGAAAGGGCCCTACAAGATCTTAGCTATTCAAGGACAAAATGCTTTTCTACTACAAGAGATGAATGGAGAAGAATGTTTAGGAGGATGGGTCAATGGTAGGCTCCTTAAGCATTATCATTATTGACGCAGTTTTCAGATTTCCCACTATCATTGTAAATATCATTTTAACTTTCCTACAAAGTGTGAAGTGGAAAATCACCAGAGCTTGGGGCCCGAGTTGAAGGCTATAAATTTTCATTGGTTTTTTGTTGTTTTCAAAATTAAGTCAGTCAAAGTCAAGTTAGTTTTGACTCAATTTTGATTCAGTTTTCAGTCAGTTTTATTTTGTTTCAAATCAGTTTAATTTTTCAGTTTTCAGTTAGTCTTTAGCTTTTGACTCCATGCCCAATGGATAGGCACTTGGCCTACGGTGTTCTTGGCACCTCCAAGGAGCTACCATCCTCAGCTAGAGCCAATTTTAGTGTCAGTATTTTCATCCTTCCACCATGATAAAATTAACTCTTTTATGTCATGTTAGGGGTCCCATTCTTAAATTTTCGTCATTCCACTAGGTCATGCAAAAATTTGGTCACTTGGTACATATTTAAATCAAGTTTCACTCTTTTCAAAAAAAATTATTTCTTGCTGGCTCATTTCATCACTATGTTGAGTGTCCATCATTCATGAGTCTTTATCACCTTTTTAGTCATGTCATCATGAATTCCATTCAGTCAAGGTGTCCATTAGGTCTTAGGGTTTTCAAGGTCCATTAAAACATCATTTCCATTGCATAAAATACCAACAAGTAAAATGGTGACAAATAAATTCACTTTACCATGTAAAGTTGAAATGAAATATATAATTTTTATTCCATTAGGTAATTTTATGTTTTCTCAATATGTAATAATTTCATGGTTCTAAAATAGCCACCAACTCAAAGTTCCATATGCCAAGAAAGCTCAAAGTTTCAAAGTCTAACTGTTCTCAAATCTATCAAATGATCAAACTTCAAAGATCAAAGGCAAAAGTGAAAGGCAAAGGTTCCAAGGTTTAAAGTGAATGTGAAGAAGAGAAGTGGGTCCCAAAAGCAAATTCATCCAAATCGCCAAGTATAAATCCCATCAAAAGACAAAGAAGGCACTCATTTTCTCTCCAAACCATCAAGCTCTCACTCCCTCAGCTTGAAAATCAAGTTTTCGTTGTAAAAAATCAAGTTTTTGGGTGGTACTGTGCTCCTGGAGGCAAGGCGTTGTGCTCTTGGAAAGGGCGATGCACACCTGGCAGACTGGCGTTGTTATTCATCAGTAATTTTTGCCTTTGTAGATGACTAAATTATTTTCATATATTTCTAGAAACAAATTTCATGAACATTGTGAGCTCTATAAATCTCACTATCTTCATTATCCTTAAGATAATGTTTTTCACTATTTCATCATCCCATCATGTCAAGCTCAGCTCACCCATCCCAGAAGACCCATCATGGGCTCATGTCACTCATTTCTTCTTTATTGTGTCAACTTTGACCTTAATGCTCTATTTTTGTTTTAGCCTAAAACCCCTCTACTCCTACCTAGGGCCACTAAACAACCATCTCTCCTACCTCTCCAGAAATGCCTCAAGCATTGATGGTCTCAAAAATGTCTCTGTAGGCTCTTTAGATAAATCAAGTACATTGGATTTTGGATCTTCAATACATCAGTCTATAAAAACTTTGTTTTACACCCAAAGATCCCAAAGTCTAACTTTTCAGTCAAAAGCCAAGTCCAAAGAACCTCCACTAGGTCACCTAGGGTTTCACAGGTCATAGGGTGGATTTCGTATCCTAAAATATCTTTTTTATCTGTATAAGGAGGTTTCTTCAAAGAAGAAGAGGGACAAGTAACTTTGTCCAAAACCGATCAAAGAGCCATTCAAAAAATGCTTCCTTGGCCTAAAATCACAAATTTTGCAAAGGACAACTGCCCTTGTTTATATTTCTGCAAAAAATATCAAGGTTTCCATTTAGCATATGAAGAGGCAAGGTAATGGGATAAGACCATCACCAGAAGGCATCCACAAACAAGTGAAAGGCAACAGGCCTATGTTTAAAGAGAATCATGATTTTGTGACTAATTGGCAAAACAATTTTGCCAAAGCAAGAAGCCAGTACAAGGACCACAAGGGAAAAAGTCACCTCAACACCACCAGCTACACATTGAAGGTTTTTAGAAATAATAAATATGTTTTGAAAGGTTATAGAGAACTTAGAAGCCAACACTGTTTACTTTTCTCTAACAGCCCTAAAACCTAAGATTTTGGAAAGATGGACAGAACAAGTCCAAAAAAGATGATAAGTCATGCTTCCTAACAACAAATAGCATCCAGAAGTTACCCAAGGTGTTCTCTAGGGTTTGTACAAACATCATTGTTTCACCTACACCAAAGAGAGATTGAAAAGAATATTTGTATGATGGAGGGGGCCTAACCTTTCCAAATTCAGTCAAAGGCCTCCAAAATAATTAAAAGAAAAGCAAGCATAGGGTTAAGCATAAAAGAAAGAAATAAAGTCGAAACCTGAGGTTACTGTTCAGAAAATGAGGTATCAAACTCCAAAAGGGCACTAAGAGATCAAAGCCAAATGTAATATAGGCACCTTCAGGAAATCAGAAGTGTCCAAGTGAAAACCTAGCACAATATGATTTGTCTTGAACTCTGTGGAAAAATGGGTATGTCACTGTCAAAAATATCAGATAAAGAGATAAAGGGACATGTTCAGGTCAATTGCACTAAAAGGGCCAAAGAAGGATAAAACTGTTCTTTCAAGTTTGTCAACAGCATGCCAAAGGACAGTTTGGTAAGTGCCTAGATTTTCAAAGGTAAAGGGGGTGAAAAAAGGACATCTACATCAGCCAGCCATCAACACAAAGAAGAAAAGGTCCCTTGATAAAGTCTCCAAAGCACTGCAAAAGATAAATTTATCAGTCAAATGAAAAAAGGGGTTGAAAACATAGTAAAGTGGGTTTCTAACTTTGATTTATTTTTCTCAAAGAGTATAAAGGTGCTTTTGTTCCACTTAAAATTCATTTAGCCCTTTGAAGAGAGAAAAAACACTTAAGAAAGAAGAACAGAGGTTTTCTAGTCAATTTTGGTCAAGTTTTCCGGGCGCTGTGCAAATGCAGACCTGACTCTCCCAAGACACACAGGCCCGACCCTTCACCCGACACCTTTGCACAAACCGCCTGGGCACTATGCAAACTGGCTGCCTGACTTGCCCAGAAGATGTGCAGACGTTGTTTACCTCAGCGACGCTACGCTAACTACCATGCAGACCCTGTCGGAGCTATGCAAACAACTCGACCCGACAGCACAGGTAGAGGCATTGCGCAAACACAGAGACCCTTGCAAAAGCTAAATCTCTTGCCCTAAATAAAATTTTTGTCTTCAATTCAACTCCAAAGTCTACAAAAGGACCAAGGAATGGTAAGTGGAATTCTTTCCTTATCCCCCAAGCAAATGTTCAAAGTTATTCTGAAGCTAAAACCCTAGGTCCTACCTACAAAGAATCATTTGGTGTTTAAACCTCCTTGAGACCAGTTTGATATCATGAGTTGGTAAGTGAGTTTAAATATCTGCCATACGCTTTAAAAAGGGCCTCCCTAAAGCTCCAAAGCCATTAAAACCTAAGAACCCTAACCTCCATACCCCTCATTCACCAATTTGACTTCATCATCATTTTCAACTTGTTTTCACCAAACCCTAAGTTGTCAAAACACCTCTCCCATCACTATGTTAGGAGCTGAAAAAAAAATGGTAGTGAAGGTGGTCAAAGGCCTTTAAGACCAAAGCATAATGGAGGGAAAGTGAATAGGTTGGAACCTCAAAGCACTGTTGCCATCACCTCCTCTCCTAGGATCCTGTCATGCTTCCATAATACAAGATGTTTTCAGTTTTGTGAGAAGGTCAAACAGGTGAAGAGCCATCCGGAGCTTATAAGGCTCCTCCTTCTAAACTTGCACAACAATCACTCAAGCCTTGTAGGAGTGGATTTTGAGATCTTAGCAGGTGCCATCTCTGAAGCCACAGGTATCCTTTTAGTGGGTGAAAAGTGGTTTAAAAAGGGCAAATTAGAAAAGGATTTCTTTGAGCCATTTATCAAAACAAGGTATAGAGAAGGCACCAAAACAATTTTCCCTTTCTCACACCTCAAGCACAGATATCCCTCCTTGATGTTGGTTATTATGAAGTACTTCACTTGTGAGGGAAGGTACTCCAGGCTCTATACCTATCATGCCAGACTCCTCATTCATTTCACAGGGTTCAAGGTGCTAAACTTTCCTTACTGTCTCTATAGGATCATGGAGAAAATGTCTTTTGTTGTCCAGAGTAGGAATCCAAAACAAAAAATGCATAGCTTATTCCACCATTCCCTGATCAAAATGGTGGTCTTACATCAGTTGGAGCAGTATGTTATACCTTTGGATGTTTTCATAAACCATGAAGCCTTTACAAACCCCCAGCCTCCTTCTCAAACTAATTTTCCCTCCTCATCTGCACAACTACCCTCACCCCAATAAAATCCCCCTCTTTCCCCTTTTATTGATGCACCCAATGAAGAGGATGACAGTGGTAATGATGGAAAATAGGGTGACAGTGGAAATAAAGAAAAAGAAAATGACATTGGAGATGAAGAAATCAATGAGGCAAACACAAAGATTCATGAGGAAGAGAAAGAGGGAAATGAAGAAGAAGATGAGGGAAATAAGCATAGCGGTGGTGAAGAGGAAATCAGTGAGAACTTGGAGTAAGATAGTGATGGTAATGATACCAATGGTTCAGCCCAAAATGAAGAAAGTGATAATGAAAATGATGAAAAAAGTAATGATCAAGGTGAAAATGATGAGGGCCATGATGAGGCAGAGTACATGGACACAATGACGAATATGAGGATGAGCCAATAGGTAGTGAGCAAAAGGTAGAGGACATGGAAGCTAATGGAGGTAATAATGATGAAAAACAAAGCATTGAGCATGGCCATGATGAACAGAATGGTGACAGTCAAGAAGAGGAAATCAGTGAGGCATAAACATAATTTGATAAAGGAGACAATGATAAAGAAAATGTCACTAATAGGACAATCAATGAGGAAAAGGACAACAAAAGAGATCGTCATGATAGTCATGACATCTATCATAACTTTCATGACACTAATCAGTCTCTTGGTGACAATGAGAACAAAAGCAACAACGCAGAGAATGATGAAGAAGGGGACACTAATGAGGAACAAGGTCAAAGTGAGGCAAGTGCAGAGGTTGATGATAAATTTAAAGACCAAAGTGACAGTATAGAAGGCAGTAAGGGAGATAATGATGATGATGATGCTGAAGGTCAGGAAAGTAGTGATCAAATGGAGCATGAGATGACTAATGGAGACCATAGTGAAAATGAAAGATCTGGTGACAACACTAAGGGGCACATCCATGATGAAAACACTTTCAAAACTACCATTACACCTCTTCCATGCACATATCAAAAGGGGGTCAAGACAAGTGTTTACTGCCTCCAAAAGGCAAGGGACCTTGTCATCTGCATGAATTCCAAGGCTTGACAAGGGTAAAGAAAAAATGGACAAGGTTAGGATAAGTAAGAGAGGCAAGAAAAATACTCAAGAGCCTCAATTTATTGACCTAGACAGTGACACTGAAGATAAGGAGATGGCCACAAGACTGTTACTCCAAAGTAAGGATGCTCAAATCAAGGAATGGAAGAGGGATTTTGGTATGGCCCAATACATCATTTAGTATTATAAGAATGAGCACAAACACTTCAAGAAGATAAAAAAGGTCTGGCCCTCCAGAAGAAGATGACAAAGTATTATGCCAAAAAGCACAAGCTTGTTTGTGCGAAACTGAAGGAAGCCCTCCATCAGGCCCAAACCCTAAAGGAGGAAAAAGAGCATGATAGACTTGGAGTTTTGGTTGAATATTCTCAACAATTTTCTAATACCCCTTAGGGAAGGTATCCACCAAATTTGAGAGAATTTGGAGCAAATTTTGCTTTTTGAGATTTTTGAGCCACATTTGCGCAGCGCCACTGGCTCTACACAAACACATGGAGCATCCTCAAGAGGAGAATTTGAAATTTTTGGATTTCTCTCAACCTACACATCATGCTCACCAAATTTTATAAGATTTGGAGCAGGTTTGACCCCTCGAAAGGTCAAAAAACCTCACTATTTTCACCTTTCTGCTGCTGTTTTGGGCCTGGCACTGCGCAAATGACAGTCTAGAGATTTTTGAATTTTTTACTAGGATATATGAGCTATATCATGAAAAAACAAGAATTTCTAGAGAGTATACTTATCAGGCTTTCCAACAAGCCATCATGGATCCAAATCCGGTGTCGGGAAGGGGTCCAAAACTTGATCACAAAAGACCCTATTTTCTGATGGAAGTGGCACTGCGCAAATGGGCTGTGTAGTGTGTCTTGGACCAAAAGTAAAAAAAACACACTCATTTATTGAAAAATGATATTTTTGAGTTTTTTGAGGCAAAATACTCTAGAATAGGTGCAAGTAGTTATTATGGTATTTATTTCTTAGGATATTATGTCCCTTGGGCCTTGCATGGTCTCTTGGACATAAATGACATTTATGGATGAATTTGAAATTTTCCTACCTTATTTAGGGTTTTTTCCCTCTCTTAATAAGATAAATAGAGCATGAGGGTTTCATTGTAAATGTTGGCATTTGATGAACTTGGAGAGCAATACATGGTTTTTATGAGCTTGGAGAAGAAATTGGTTTTGTGAAGTTGATGAATGGCTTGCTTTGATTGATGATGGAGAAGCTTGTTTCCAAGATTCCTAAGCTTGGTTAATGGTGATGTCTTCTTAATTTTTTTATGGTTTCTTATTATCGTTATGTTTCACTCTTCTTAGTTGCTATAGAATAGAAAAGTATAGGTTGAGAAATGCTGTTTGAAGCACCTTGGTCCTCCTGTTTGCTATGGCCTTGATGTTTTCCTCTGCTGGGTGTGTTTGAGGAACTCTTAACTGCTCCTCAATCCTCTTTATGATTATTTGTTTCATTTATGGATTAATTTGCTGGTCAACAAATATGATTCATGGTAAGCCCTGCTTATTTGAGACTGTCTAAACTCTATTTTGGAACCTTTCTTTGAAGTATTGCTAGCTAGGTTAAGTCAAAGAGGTCTTGTTCTGATCTTTCCCTTTGTCCATGCCTATCAACTTGCCTTAGAGTTCCTTATAGCTTGACCAACAATGTTTAGGAGTTCCCTCTTTGCTTGATTAAATTTATTGTGCTATCTTATATGTTTTCCAAAATTCTGAAGGTGAATTTACTAAAGTTAGAAGCTCTTATGCTTTCTATGTTTCATAGAAATTTTTATCTTGGATATTTATTTGTTTAAAGTATTATCATTGATTAAATGGTTTTCCCTATCTCATGCTTAGTATATTTTTCTTATCATATTTAAGACCTTCTTTTTCATAGGTATATGACAAGGATGCTTCACTGCCATTTGCCCTACCTTGTTTTTCCCAAACTTGATGTTCACCCCACCTCACACATTACCTTAAGGATCCATTAACCTTGCTAGATTGGCCCCGCAACACACTCTGATTCATCATTAAGACACTCATGACTTTCATTGACTCCATAGCCCAATGATTCAAAGAACTCTCACTCCACCTATTCCACTTGACCATCTTACTGAACCAAAACAATCAACAAACCCTACCCTTAATAACTAGCCTAAAATCAACCATCTAAAGCAAACAAGAACACATCCTTTGCATCTAATATAGAGATCCCTCTCTGAGTCTAAGAAGGCTAGGTCCTAGGACTCCAAATACTGGTTCCATGTTACCCTGTCATTTGGTATACCAATCTGCCAAATCATGGGACCCTAACAGGCGTTGCGCTCTTACCAAAGGTGTTGTACTCCTGCCTGATTTCACTCCACACTTCAAAAATTCTTGCAAGTGGTCCAAATCATCAGAAATGGGTTCCTCCAGCTCCTATTAATTAAGAAACACCTCTTTATTCCCTCCTTGCATTTCCCAATTGCAAAAATTAAGGTGTTAAACTTCTCATTCAAATTTGCAAGTTTTCAAGCTAGAAAACCATAGTTTCACTCCCACATCCCTAAATTTTTTCCCTATACCTCACATTCCCTTCCCCATATCACAGTAAACCTTTTCCCTATCCATACATCACTAAATTTTTGTCCCCAAGTTACATTTCCCAAAACCCTAGCTCCTAGGCAGCTAATTCCTAGCTAGTTTTGTTATCATACCTGTAATAAAATTCTAAATCCCATTTACCTAAGTGTTTTGATCCCATATCACTCCCCTAAGTTCCCTAACCCCCTTCCCTATTTACCCAATTTTTCTTACTCCCGTCCCCACTCCCTAAACCTATTTTCCCCTTCCCTTCCCTTCCCTAGGGTTCCAAAGCTAAAAAACACCATGGAGGAGGAAGATATAGATTTCACAAAGGAGGAGGAGAATAGAGATGAAAGAAGACCTCACAAGAGAGGAAGGATTTTGAGGCTTGAGCCAAATAACACCAGAGAATTGATGGCCTCACCCATGAAAATCACTTGCTTAAAATATGTGGGTTTCTTTAATTTCTGTGAAATGGTCCAAAGAGTTCAACACCACCCTATTTTGAGTAGAATTTTCATCTCAAACCTTCAAGACAATCACATGACCCTTGTATTTGTAACCTTCACCATATCCATAGCCATCATTGTTGCTGCCACAGGGATACCTAATGTGGGTGAGAAGTGGTTTAAAGCCAAAGACCTAGATGACCAGTATTATGAACCATTCATCAAGCCACGATACAAAAATGAGGGAAAGAGAGTATTCCTTTTCAGTTACCTTCTTGATAGATATGCCCCCATGATGAAAATCATCATGAAGTATTTATCTTGTGAAGGCAAGTTCTCCAGACTCTACACATATCATATTATATTTCTTATGCACTTCACAAGAGTGAAATTCCTAACATCCCATACTATTTGTTCAGAAGTATTGAAAAAATGGCATACATAGTACAAAAGAGAGAGTATGATCAACAAATTAACAACCTCTTCCATCACTCTTTCATCAAAATTATTATACTCCATCATCTAAACCAATTGAACATTTCATGGGAGATTTTCATTTCCAATGATTTTTTCATTGCTCCACAAGCTCAACACGTTGAAACCATCCCTCATCCACCTCATCCCACTGCATCTATTCCTCCATCAGCTCAGCCTACTAGACCCATCTCATCACCAACATCAGTCTTTCAAAGCCAAATTGGGTCATCCAGTAGAGTTGTGGTCAAAGAGCCTAAAAATACCAAAGAGGCTAAAAAGGAAAAACAGGTCAAGACCTATCAGAGGAGGCATAGGCAAGTATTTTCTCCACATATTGTGGAAGGGGCCTTGCCTTCTTCATCAACAAAGAAGGTACACCAAGATGAGCATCAGAAAGAGGTAGTTGTTCATGAGGAAGTCATGCAAGAGGATGAAGACCCTCATGATGAGGAAACATAGTTTGAGCTAGTTGACCTAGATCAACAAGATGATCATGAGGCCTCAAGCTTGATTATCAAAGAGAAGGATTCCCAAATCAGAGAGTTGAAAACTAACTTTGATAGAGCTCAGTATGTCATATCATTTCTTGAGCAAGAGAATAAGAAGTAGAAAGATCAGCAAGTACTTATGGAGCTACAACTTCTCAAAGAAAAAAGAGGTAAGGCCATGATGCCATTTGATGATCTTGATCATGATGACATTCAAACCAGTAGCACAAGACCTAAGACAAGAGGTCCGAAGAGAGCTCTACAATATTAGAAACTTGAAGATGAAAAACTCACTTTTGAGAAGAGTATTACCAAGGATGTTGAAGATGAGAGAGAGATGTGGGTAGATAGGGTAAAAATCCACCTTGAGAAACTCCTCCATAAGGAAAAAAAATATAACAAGTTTCTCATAACCATGTCTAATAGGTACATCACATGAAATAACATCTATAGCATTAAACTCAAGCAATTGGAGGAAAAACATATGCAAACCCTAGCCAAGAAAACAGAAGAATATAAGCTTGACATCCTTGCTGAGGCATATCTGATGGCTATGCATACTTCATCAGCATTGCACAAAACAATTTTGAATATTTTTTAAGCACATTTTGAAATTTGGGGTTTTTGTTCAAACTTTTGACAGTCTTCAGCACAATTTGACTATCAAGAGTGTAGCTCCCTAGGAACTTATCTTCTTCTAGAGGCCTCCAAATTCGAAAAAAGGACCACAATTGGATTCATAAGGCAACAAATATGAAATTTTTACACTTTTCAAAGCAAACTTGGACAATCTGGCAGAGAGAAAGGCCAAAAAACTCCTCAAAATTCATGTTTTTGCCCTGATTTTTAGCTAGGCGTTGTGCTCCTGAACAGTCTTGGGAGATTAACCTTTTGGAGGGAAAAACCTCATCATTTTTGGAAACCAAGTACATTTGTGGAATCTATACAAGAAAATCTTTATAATGAGCTATCTTGAGCTCAATTTGGACATCAGAAACCCCCTCAAAAGCTGAGCTGAAGTTGGCGCTGCGCTCCTAACATTGGAGATGTTTGATTCTCAAGTTTTATAGGTAGAATACATCTTTTATGCTCTATTTTGGGAGAATAATCATAATTTGTTTCATTTATTCAGTTTGAAAAGAATTTATGTAATGTCATGCTCTTTTTAGCACCTCAACAGTTTGATCCATCTCACCTAAAAACCATGAAGTGTTAAAGTACCTACCTACCTTTCCCCATGAGATGTATGCAATTCTAATCTTATTTTCTCTGACCTAGCTACCTCTTTGACCTAATTCACTCATCCAGCACCCAAATCAACCAATAAAAGCCCCTCTGCTACTATATGTAGACTAAAACCTAATTGATCCAGCCATCTTGGCTCTGATCCCTTGGAGAGATCCCTCTCCTGCCTGGTATGGCTAGCTACTTGGAGTGAGCTTGGTCTGTGGTTACCTTTGTTGGTATTTTCTCAGCCTCGAAGATCCAGTGGAGTGATAACAGCCTGAAAGAGCTTTACCCTTATATTTATTCTTGAACCCACTAGATTCTGTAGTTGAAGGAGTTACAGTCTACAACCCTTCAAATTGCCTCTCCACATCTATAACTTCTGTCATCAAACTTGGGTTATGTTGGGATTTGGATATAAGCCTAAATTTGTTGCTAGCTATTGTGGGTGTTTTCCTTTTGCAACCAACTTGTCTTGCATATTTTTGTATTTTCCTACTGCTAAAATCATATCTTGCATCCTTTAGGAGATCCTCATCTGATTTGGTGAGCTGATAATCCTTCTAAACCTTATGTTGAATCATTATGGGAATTTTGAGGTCTAAAATGGGCCTCCTAAGGAAAATGTACAATCAAAATTCACTTTATGAGAGCCAATCACATTTTAGGGGATGACATCATCCCTAATGGTTGAGGTGGCATTGATTGAGTTAAATTTACTTACTTGTCACATTCTCAATGGTGGATAAAAACTCATGGTTAACCATGGTAGTGCTCTAAGTACTTTCAAAGTCAAAGTAAAGTACTCATAATAAATGTCATTTCACACTTTTTGAATAAAAATATATTAGTGTCATTTCATATTTCTTGAAAGAAACAATGCATATCCCTATACATTTATTATATTATATTATGGGAATTTTGAGGTCTAAAATGGGCTCCTAAGGAAAATGTACAATCAAAATTCACTTTATGAGAGCCAATCACATTTTAGGGGATGACATCATCCCTAATGGTTGAGGTGACATTGATTGAGTTAAAGTTACTTACTTGTCACATTCTCAATGGTGGATAAAAACTCATGGTTAACCATGATAGTGCTCTAAGTACTTTTAAAGTCAAAGTAAAATACTCATAATAAATGTCATTTCACACTTTTTGAATAAAAATATATTAGTGTCATTTCATATTTCTTGAAAGAAACAATGCATATCCCTATACATTTATTATATTATATTATATTATATTATATAGTATATTAATTACATGTTATTATACAATTTAAATAATATAAATTTTAATTAATAGCATATAATAATTAAGAATTTATAAATTTATATTTATATTTTATTTTAAGTTATTTAAGTACAAAGGACAAATGCATTAGTTGTTCAATGATACTGACTTTTTCTTGAAAAACTCATTCTTATTTATAGTCACATCAATATAATTTTTTTATTAATTTTATTTTGGTACAATTTTTGAATTGAATTTAACTATGGTTACATGGATTGTGGTGCAAAAAGTGAATTTCAAATTCATAAATATTATTTTATTGGTTTAGATATTATTTTATTATTTCCTTAGGAGGCCCATTTTAGACCTCAAAATTCCCCTAATGGTTTGATGTTGGAACTTTTGATAACACCTATTCTTTTGATTTTTCAGCAGCTACAATCTTTCCTTTCCATGCTCTGGCATATACCTTGGGAAAAGGAGAAACAGGAGGCAGACTATTCATTTATTTGGGCTTGCTAATAGATGAACCTTCTCCTTTTCCAAATTCTCTTCAACTTTGGTTGGGGAATTATTTTCCTTCTCCTTTTTGTCCTTAGCCTTTTTGTAGATACTCACCTTCTTTGATTTTCTTTTAGTCCTTTTACCAACTGATGAAGTAGTTGATTTCTGAGTTTTTCCCTTCTTCTTAGCAGGTTGAGAATGTTATTGTGAGGCTAGAGATTGCTAAGCAGGAATGTTTTGTGTAGGTGCAGGTTGGCCCGCCGTTTAAAATAATAAATTATCCCAAGTATGGTTTCTTCTTTTGAGTTAGTCAACAATTAGAACTTTGATAATAGCTTGATTGTAGATGCTATAATATGAATTTGCTGCATAGGTTTGTATTCTAGCTGACATCTTAGTCAAACTTTTTAGCAAGAAGAAAGGTAAGTTGAGAGTCTTCATACCCGCAATGTGAAACAAAAACCTTATGTGATACATAAATATAATAGTATACCTCCTCTCACAAGTAAGGTAGATCTTAATGAGCTTGATAGTTTTAGCCCATTCATCCTTGACATAACTATTAGGAATCCCTTCAGCACATTTAGGGTCTCTGTATTCATCCTTGATGAAGCTGTCAAAGCCTCCTCCAATAATAACTTGGTTTTTAAACCATTTCTCTCCTTCCTGTGGGAGGTGGAAAGCTTCAACAATGGATTCTGTTAATACATGTAGTTTCAGGCCATGAAAATTTTCTTCTTGTCCATCTAAAGGGAGGGGAAATTATTTAGCTACTCCTAGATGAGAGCTTCCTAACCTTGAACAAAATGGGTACCACCCAGCCTGTACAAAAAACCTCCTCACATTCGATTTGGCATCTATTAAATCAGCCCCTTGAGGTTAAATACACTTATTTTTTCCTCCTTTATTCATCTGAGAAAAAAAGAGGATGTATGCTAGATTAGAGACATGTCAAGATTAGTGAAACTTACTTTACAGTTTTATTGAATCTTCAATGCAAACTGTCTAAAAACTTACTCTTCTCTTCAAGCTGCTCACTGAAATGGCTTATTCACCAACAAATGATTTCTTTCCTTTTATTTTGGTGACTTTAAGTGATATGTTGGTTCAATTTTCCATGCATAAGATCTTTTCATAATTGGAAATCTCTAGAACCATATACCACACCTCATGATATCTTTTAGTTTTTGGCTTTGTTTCAGATTCTCTACAACAGGTAGTTGGAGCTAAATGGTGTTTGAGTTGGCAGTCACCTCCATCAAAATTTATGGTAGGCCTAAAATTCCGGTAGCGCTCATGCATGATTAAAAAAAAGTTCACCACATTAAACTATAGACCCACGATTAATCCTGATAATAAATACACACCTTTGACATGTGGGCATAACGGCTTACGCTAACAGACAAGAAAAACACGGGTTGGTCTTTACAACTGCGCATTGACACCTAAATCTTCCACGTATGACCGAAAATAACTCGACATAATTCAAACATATAACCTTTCCTATCACGTGGCATGTCTCATGATTAAAAAGATTTAAAAATTATTTGATAATGGGAACATGTGGCTAACTCAAAATCATGTGCACTTTTTTTTTTTAAACAGGGGAAGTTACTGGAACTTCTGGTAGCATTGGGTAAAGGAAAAACATACATAAAATAGAGTTAAAATGGCCTATTCGACAGGGTTAAAACATATTCTACCAGAACTTCCAACATCATTCTAATTTTTTTTGAAATTTACAATTTTTATCCTAAAAGTAAAACGATTTAAAATCATTAGGGGAATTTTGAGGTCTAAAATGGGCCTCCTAAGAAAAATGTACAACCAAAATAAACTTTATAAGAACCAATAGGGTTGAATATGATGATGTAAACCATGGGGGATGATTCACCATTATTGGAGCAAAAAAGTAAAAAGATTAAAAAAATAAAACTATTTTTTCAACTCGTATTTACAACTTATAAGTGATATGTTGGTTTACTTTTCCATGCATAAGATCTTTTCATAATGGGAAATATCCAAAACCATATACCACACCTTGTGATATCTTTTGGTTGTTGGCTTTGTTTCAAATTTACTGCAACAGGTGGCTAGAGCTGAACGATGTTTGAGTTGGCAGTCACCTCCATCGCAATTTATGGCAATCCTAAAATTCCAGCAACGCTCATGCATGATTAACAAAAAAGGTCACCATATTAAATTGTAGATCCATGATTAATATTGATAATAAATGATCTGAAATGACTGTATTAGTTTTTTTGTGCTAAGGGCCTTTTAGTTTAAAAACATGTGCATAATTGGTTCATTAGTTTGCATAAGGAATTAAGGAGTTTTTCCATGTTTTGTAGATGATATTTAGTAATTATAAGCATAAAATAAGCACAAATAATATTGAAAAATAGTGTAAAATAGAGAAATAAGTCACCACGTGAAATTTACATAGCAGGCATGATGAAGCAGTTCACCCCTCCTGGGCTACATATGCTGGTCCAACTCCTAATGGCTTGTCCATATTTCATTATGCTCAAAATTTTTCTATTACATGTAGTTACAGTGATCTAATGGTTTTTTTCTCTACACCAATGGCTTCATAATGCGCCAATTAGTAAAAAATGATCTTCATTCACTCAGAATGGTCAAAAATTGAGCCTCCTACACTTTTGCCCAATATCTCCTAGGAAAACTTCACTAAATGTGAAGAACTCCAGTTAACTGGAGCTAAATCTGGACTAGCCGCCAATTTTGGTGTGCCCTAACCGCTTCGCCAAAATAGCCGCTTATTAAAGGTTACGGTTGGGTGGTGACCACATGCGCACCCCCAAACCGTTACAAGACCTGGTGGTTAGTGGAACTCCCGTTGGGACTGCAGTTTAAAGGTTGAACCATGGTTTATGGTTGTCAGTTAGTGTTGACTGTGCGGTTGAGTTGACGTTAACAGTTGCCATGTGACATATATGGGGACCGCTGGTGGGTTGGGACTATCGATGATTCCCAACCCCCATACATATTTTCAATACACGATAAAACAAACCCGCAACCTTATAAGGTTAAGAAACATTGCATAGAGTAGATGGTAAATGGTATGCGTGCCCAGAGGGAGGTCAGGGGGTCGAGCCCTGTGACCTCACACAAAATTTTATAATGCAGTTTCAGGGCCATGTGGTGGCCTCAGGGCTGGCCACGTGGCACCCGCTCATTGGTTCCTCCAACCCATACCTCCAATAGAAAAGTGACACTTGTCAACCAATGACTGGTATAGTGGAAGGAATATTCTCTTTTTTGCTGATTGTGCATCGAGTTTGCTAACTGTGCATCCCAGTCAAACTTTCGTAATTTTACCTATTTTCCATTTCGATCAGAACATAATATCTTCCTCATTTGACATCGATTTTCAAACCGTTTGCAGCGCCAGAAACAGGAAGAAGAGATCTACACAACCATACTAGTTTCAACCCAATCTTGTAACGTTTAATTTTGAGAAAAATTTATGAACTCTTGATCATTCCTCCCCATTGGGAAGCTTTTGGACCCCAAAAGACTCGATTACTTGTTAAGTAGATGAGGGTAAAACTCCCTCACCTTTCCAATATCCATCCATTTTTCCTTGCTTGGTTTAGTTCCTTTGAGCCCAACTTGAAGGTAGTCAACACTTCCCCTCCTTGATGCTCTTGTCCTCCTGTCAAGAATTGTATCTTCTTTGAGCTCATCTGGAAAATTTGGTGATAAATCTTCAATAGAAGGTAGATGAACATCACTTCCTTGATCATCGATCAAAGGAGGCTCATACAAGCATAAGTTTTCAACATTAAAAACTGAATACATTTGCATGTAAGAAGGCAAATCAAGTTGGAATGCATTATTACCAATTTTTTTTATGATCTTGAAAGGACCATAGCGAATGGGTTTGAGCTTTTTACCTTCCTCTTGCATCCTTTATTTGCTAATGTCCAACCATACCTCATCTCCCTCTTGAAACTTGTGATCAACCCAATGTTTTTGATGCCTCTCTTTGTATTTTCTTTGGCTTTTCTCAATCTGTTCTTGAAATTGTTGATGTATCATCTGAATTTGCTCAATGAACTATTCAGCCTTATCAATATCACTATGGCCATCAATTGCAACATCCTTCCCAAAGATGAAGTCTAATGGCGATTTTGGAAAATACCCAAAGCATGCTTCAAAAGGTGAGGTTTGTGTTGAAGAGTGCTTTGCCTAGTTGTAAGCGTGTTGAATATAATGCAGTTGTTCATCCCACAACTTATGATGTTTGCTAAAATATCCTCTCAATAGATGCACAACTGTTTTTTTCACTACTTCGTTTTGTCCATCTGTTTGTGGATGGAAAGAGGTACTATTTTTCAATTTTGTGTCCATCATTCTCCATAGATTTGACCAAAAATTCCCAATGAACCTAGAATCCCTGTCACTAACAATAGAAGTGGGCAATCCAAAATGAACCCAAACATTTTGAAAATAAATTTCAACAGTTTGTTCACCAGTAATGGTTTTCTTAGATGGCATAAGTATACACATTTTACTGAATCTATCCACAACTACAAAAATATAATCATGTTTCTTTCTTGACATAGGTAGACCTCCAACAAAGTCCATGGAGATGCTCTCCCATGGCCTTTATGGTACCGGTAGTGGCATGTACAATACAAGATTCCTATTACTAGGCTTACTTGTTGCACACATAAAACAACCTCTTATAAAACATGACACACTATCTATAATGTGAGGCCAATAACAATACCTCTGTAGATACACCACTATTTTTCTTACCCCAAAGTGTCTAGCAATAAGAGAAGAATGAGCTTCTATCATGACACTTAGCCTCTCTCCTTGTGGAATACATATCTTTCCCAAATGAAACAACAAATTGTTATGCAGGTGATCATTTTTTCTTCAACTTTATTCCCTTCACTCAAACTAGCATACACATCTTGGAAATCAATGTCATGTGCATATTGTTCTATGAAGCTCTCATGTACAACATAATCATTTTTGAGTAAAGTAGAAGTACTAATGATTGGTCTGGAAAGCATATCTACAAATTTATTGAATATACCTTTTTTGTACCTTATAACCAAGTGAAAATGTTGAAGAAATCCCATCCACTTGAAATGTCTTGATTGGTGCAATTTTGTTTGTGACTGCAAGTACTGTAATGGTTGGTGATCGGTGAGTACAATAGTCTCTTTACCCATTAAGTAATGTTTCCACTTCTTGAAACTTTGTACCAAAACATATATTTCTTTCTCATATGTAGGATAATTAGCCACAATGAAATTAAAAGTTTCTAAATGAAAGGCGGTAGGCTTACCATGCTGCAAAAGGACTGTGCCCATGGCATAGTCACTAGCATCGGTTTGTATCTTGAATGGATATCTCAAATTTGGTAATGCAAGGACTGAAGCTGAACTGATATTGTATTTTAAATATTTGAAAGCTTGATGTTGTTTGCCTCCCCATTTGAAGCCTTTCTTCACACTTGTCACTACATGCATAGGATCTGCGATAGAAGAAAAGTTAGCAATAAATTTCCTCCAATATTGAGTTGCACCTAAGAAAATTCTTACGTCGGTAACTGTTTTGGGTGTGGGCCAATTCACAATGGCCTCCACTTTAGAAGGATCAATTTTCAATTCTCCCCCTCCTATAATATGTCCCAAATAGACCAAAGAAGTCTTTCCAAACTCACATTTTGACATCTTAAGAAACAATTTCTCTTTCTTCAAAATATCAAGCACTCTATTTACATGCAAGACATGATCTTCTCTTGTTTTGTTGAAAATTAAAATGTCATATAAGTATAAGATAAAAAATTCATCAAGGAATGGTCACAAAACATTATCCATAACTCGCATAAAATTTGACAGTGCATTACATAAACTAAAAGGCATAACTAGCCAGTCAAAGAGTCCTTGTTTGGTTTTGAATGCAGTTTTCCATATACCACTTTCTGCAATTATTACTTGATGATATCCACTTTGTAAATCTAACTTAGTGAAAAAAAATTCTTCTTTCAGCTGATCAAGCAAGTCATCTATTCTTGGGAGAGGGTAACGATTTTTTACCGTAATTTTGTTCAAAGCTCGAAAACCTACACACATGTGCCAAGTCCCATCTTTCTTTGGTATCAAGATTATGGGTGAACTGCATGGCAAGGTGCTTAGCCTTATGATACCTTTATCCAACATCTCTTTTATTTTCCTCTTTATTTCATCATTCTCCATTATCGACATGTGATACATACCGATGTTTGGAAGAGGAAAATCCTGCTGCAACTGAATCTCATGTTGAATTTCCCTTTTTGGAGGCAATCATGTTGGCTCCTGAAACATATCATGATGCCCATTAACCACATCATATAATTATGATTTCAACTTAATATCACATCCATCACAAGATTCATGATTAATATCAACTTTGGGATTAATCTTAAGAAGAAAAAAATTCTTACTTGAATTTACTAGCCTCTTTACCTATCTAGCATTTACCAAAGCAATGTTTGTCTTCTTGCGGTGTGCTCTAACAATGAACTCCTTGCCATCTTTAAATAAATGATACTTGTTCTCATGGCAATAGAAGATCGCTTTCCTATCATACAAGTAAGGAATCCCTAATAAAATACCAGTTATTTCAAGCGGAACCACATCTAATTCAATTGTGTCAACAAAGCTTGCAGTGATTGCAAACCTCAATATACATTTCCTTGTAACCTGTAGATTTTCATCCTTACAAATCCAACCAAATGGATATGGTTTTGGATGTAGTATGGTCTCAAGGTTAAGTTTTTTGACCAAATCTTTAGAGATTAAGTTTTCTTGTGCCCCACTGTCAAATAGTGTGTCAATCTTGATATGCTTGGATATGACCTTCACATGAACAATTCTATTCTTTCTTCTTCATTTGGCATGTTTATGTGACAGTTTGATGTACTGGTACTAGGTTTAGTTTCAATTTATTTTCCCTTCATGTTCTTCAATCCCATGGTTGTAATTTTAGTTTCATCACCTGAATCAGACCCTAAATCATGTTGAGTTGTAGTAGCAGTTTTTTGTTTCCCTTTGTTATTGGGTTTCTTTGGCCTCAATTCAGGATGTAATTTCCAAAAATGAGTTTCATTATGGCCTTCTTTTGAAAAATGTTTACAAGTCACTTTTTCTCCCTTTTTCTTAATAGATGCATTCTTTTTTTTTTACCTTTTGGGGTCTTTTCCTGGGCTTTACCCTTAAAAGGTTTCTTCCTACCCTCTTCAGAAGTGTTCTTCCTTCTAGCTTCTAGATGTGTGGCCTGAACACAAACTTCATCTAGACTGGTGGGGTTAAACATGAGAATAGTATGTTTTAGGTATTTATGTAAGCCTCTTATGTACTTTAGTAAAGTGTCTTGGCTCTGAAAATCCACCCCTAATAAAAGAGCTCTTCTCCTAAATTCCTAGGTGTATTCTTGCACATTTTGTCCCTTTAACTGCCTAAATTTTTTCCAGTTCATGATGGCTTTCTGCATATGAGCTAATGGATAAAACTGTTGTTTAATAGTAGCAATAAAATCTGACCATGATAGAATAATCTTACCATGTTTCTTGATTTACTCCCGTGTCTTGGCTTCCCACCAAATAAGTGCTGCATATTCCATTCTCAAAGAAGCTAATTGAATTTTTGTATCATCGTCTTGAAGGTTTTGTATTCTTAAATAGACCTCTAATTGTTGAATCCAATTATGTAGCTTGTCTGAATTTAATTCACTATTAAAAATTGGTAATTCTAACTTAACGTCAAGTTTTAATAAAGGATATTTACCAATGCTCTTGGACTTGTGTGGAGCCTGATGTACTGAAGAAGAGGTAGAAGATTATGATGATGATGATGATGAGGGTGAAGATGGTGGCTCTCCATTGCCTCCATTTCCTCCATTTCCCTTATTTTACTTGTCTTCATCATGTTGACCTCCTAACGATCCTTGTCCTTCCTTTTGGAGTTTAGATCCTTCTCCTTCCAATCTCTCATTCCTTTCTTGATAAAGAATTCTAACCATCTCAGTCATGTCAACGAATGATTTCATAAACACTCTTTCTTATTCCTTAGGGTCAAATTATTCATGAATTTCTCCTTCCTCAAGAGGCATGCTTAATGGAGCATCTGCTTCTTTAGGAGGTGAACTAGGTGGTGGATATTGTGGCAATCTTTCTCTCCTTTGCTTTGGCTCCTTTTGAGACCCTCCTGCTTCCACCAGTTTGCCTTCTCCTCTTTTGAGCTTGAGCCTTGTAATCATCTAAAACTCTCAAAAAATTAAACAATTCTTTGCATTAAACAACACTATAGAAAAACTCTAGCTCTGATACCATCTGATCTGAAATAAATGTATTAGTTTTGTTGTGCTAAGGGTCTTTCAGTTTAAAAAAAATGTGCATAATTGGTTCATTAGTTTTCATAAGGAATTAAGGAGTTTTTCCATGATTTGTAGATGATATTTAGTGAATTATAAGCATAAAATAAGCATTAATAAAACTGAAAATCATTGTAAAATAGAGAAACTAGTCACCACATGAAATTTACACAGCAGAAATGATGAAGCAGTTCACCCCTCTTGGGCTACATCTGTTGGTCCAGCTCCCAATGGCTTTTGCATCTTTCATTATGCTCAAAATTTTTCAATTACATGTAGTTAAATTTCTCTAATGGTTGTTTTCTCTACACTAATGGCTTCAAAATGCTCCAATTAGTAAAAAATGACTCTTCATTCACTCAGAATGGTCAAAAATTGAGCCTCCTACACTTTTTCCCAATATCTCCTAGGAAAACTCCACTAAATGTGGAGAACTCCAGTTAACTGGAGCTAAATCTGGGTTGATCGACAATTTGGCATGCCCCTAACCGCTCCACCAAAATAACTACTTATTAAAGGTTACAGTTGGGTGGTGGCCACATGCGCACCCCCAAATCGTTACAATACCTAGCGGTTAGCAGAACCCCTGTTGGGACTATGGTTTAAAGGTTGAACCATGGTTTATGGATATCTAGTTAGTGCTGACCGCGTGGTTGAGTTGACATTAACGATCACCATGTGACATATACGGGGTCCACTAGTGGGTTGGGACTGTTGGCGGTTCCCAACCCCCATACATATTTGCAATACATGATAAAACAAACCGTAGCCTTATGAGGTTAAGAAACATTGCGTAGAGCGGACGGTAAATGATATGCGTGTTTGGAGGGAGGTCAGGGGGATGAGCCCTATGACCTCACAAAAAAATTTATAATGTAGTTTCAAGGCCATGTGGGAGCCTTAGGGTTGGCCATGTGGCACCCTCTCATTGGTTCCTCCAACCCATACCTCCAATAGAAAAGCGACACTTGTCAACCAAGGACTGGTCCGGTGGAAGGAATATTCTCTTTTTTGCTGACTGTGCATCTAGTTTGCTGACTATGCATCCAAGTCAACCCTGGTCAAATTGTCATAATTTTACTTGTTTTCCATTTTGATCAGAACGCATTATCTTCCTCATACGACATCTATTTTTCGAACTGTTCACGGTGCCAGAATCAAGAAGAAGAGATCTATGCAACCATCTTGGTTTGAACCCAATCATGTAACTTTGAATTTTGAGAAAAATTTATGAACTCTTGATCAATAAATATGTACCTTTGACATGTGGGCATAATGAATTAGGCTGACAGACAGGACAAACAATGGTTGGTATTTACGATTGCACATTGACACCTAACTCTTCCACGTATGACAATAACTAACTCGACATCATTGAAACATATAACCTTTCCTATCATATGACATGGCTAATGATTAAAAATATTTAAAACTTAGTTGATAATGGGAACATGTGGCTAACTCAAAATCATGTGCACTTTTTTTTTTTAAACAGGGGAAGTTAGTGGAACTTCTGGTAGAATCAGGTAAAGGAAAAACAGACATAAAATATAGTTAAAACAGACTATCCCACAGGGCTAAAACATATTCTACTAGAACTTCTGACAATGTTCTAAATTTTTTGAAATTTACAATTTTAATCCTAAAAGTAAAATGATTTAAAACCATTAGGGGAATTTTGAGGTCTAAAATGGCCCTCCTAAGAAAAATTTACAACCAAAATAAACTTTATAAGAACCAATAGGATTGAAGATGATGATGTCAACCATGGGGAATAATTCACCATTATTGGAGTAAAAAGGTAAAAAGATTAAAAAACAATAAAATAATAAAACTGTTTTTCAAATCGTATTTTCAACTTATATCTCTAAGGTTTTACTCAAATTTTGAGTGGTATTACTCGTTGGATGCAAAATTTAATTCCTCATCCAAGGAGTACCCATGTTGCATACTTTCAATGGACCCTGCTACACGAAAAATGAGAAATACATGAAAAAGCGTGATTATAATCACATTTTTCATGTAGCAAGGTCCATCGAAAATATGCAATATTGGTACTCCTTGGATGATAAATAAAATTATGCATCCAATGAGTGTTTTTGCTCGAAATTTGAGTAAACCCATAGGGAGATAAGTCAAAAATACAAGTTTAAAAAATATTTTTAATTTTTCCCTCTAAAATTTGATGATTTAATCTAATATTGTTTTATTATTTCAAATATTATTTTATAATTTCCTTAGGAGGACCATTTTATACCTCAAAATTCCCCTAATGCATACTCATGACTAAGCATAGAACTGTGCTAACAAACTGCAAGAAGAAGGACTATAGGCACATGTATGGAAAAGATGATTGCAAGATGAGCAAAGCATGGATGCAGAAGGTGCAGTGAATTTGAAGGGATTTATAGTATAGAGTATCACTTAAAGAGAAGTTTAAACACACTCATATGGAAAGAGTTATGAAAAATATTTCCAGTGGCATGTGGAAATTTGAAAATGGCCTCCTCGATTATAATTTATGACCAATCAAAGTTGATGACCCCCAAAGTGATAGTTGCATAGATAAAGTTGTTAGAGGACCTTTTGGCCCATATCCAAACAGAGTAGAGTAGTTTAGCAAAGTGACTAAATAGTGACCAGGAAAACATGGTGAATAGATAGAGTTAACTATTAGGCATCTTTGAGGGCAGATCAAGTTCCACGTGTTCCACTCGACACATCAGAGTAACTGCACGAGGGTTCATTGCATGACTGTTAGTTTGCAGGGGGTGGTGCAATGCCTAGTATTCCAAAACATTTGATTATTAGATCGGCGGTAGAAGTGAATTGCACTACCCCCCCCCCCTCTATACCACCAACCATACTAGCATGGGTGTGCAAACCACAAAATTTTTTCCAAGACCGTAACTGTAACTTGGACCATGATCGCAACATGTTACCAATGCATAAATAGCTAGGATAATGTGGCTCTCATAGAAGCGGTGACCAAGGCCTTGTTATTGGCACAAGTTTAAAGTGGGAGGTCCCACTTATCAGTTAAGCCCATGGGACTAACACCGGAAGGTTGCAAGGAGCACATAAAAAAAGGAAAGCGGGATGATACTTGCTAGAGATGACACAATCCCGACAGGATTACCCTAGAAAGTTTCAAATATGTGTAGAAGGTAAAGGCCTAATGTTATTGCAGTCGAGAAATATGGCACATGGAGAAGAGGCAAAAGTGTAAATAAATAGGTCAGTACCCTTAATATTTTATGAAGGAAATTGGCGCAAAAATAAGGCTTGGGATCCTTTCTCTCTCCTCTCTAATAGGTGCATGGTAAATTTTTAGTGATAGGTTATGAAATCAATGTGAAATTGGTACGAAAGAGATTTGGCAAGAAGTTTTGATATTTTTGGGTGGATTAGTGGGCCAAATATGAGTGACACATGTCACCACTCAAATGGAACCATGTGGTGAAGATGACATAAGCATGACATCATCCAAAAAGGCATGAGAAATGCATAGAGGATGTTCTGCAGGGTGACTAGACATTGGGAAACATGGAATTTTTTAAAGAAAACTCACCCTATCTAGTAGTTGATTTCCCCTTAGGTGCAGTTAGTAGACCCACAAGAATAGCTCATCTCAATCCTTGACCTCAGAAGGTTTTAAAAGTGCACAGAGGAGAATGGTGGGATGAAGAGTCTCAGGACACGACGATATTCCAACTTGGCAATGGTGACCAATAGAACAAAATTTAAGGTGTGATGGAGGAGTGCCAGGATAAAGGTTTCGGGGGAAAGTTTTAATGACAGGATTTGGTTCTATGCGGTTTTTGTGACTGAGGGCAGGAAGAAATTTTGTAATGGTTTTATATAAATCACTGAGGCTCAGGGAGAGATTATATGTGGTAGTGTTTATTGAGCCATAGGGGATTAAGGGGTAAAAGGGATAACAAATATTATAGCACATATTTGGCAGATATTTTATATTATTCCTTGGAGCTTATGGATGAATAGGTTAGCAGCTTTAAATTGGAATTTATGCCATATTTCGATTAGAACTAAAAATAAAAGGAAGGCATGAACAGGCTAGTGGTAGTGCATAGCAGCATGGACAATTTTAAGAAGCAGTTAAAGCATAATGCTAACTTGGAGAAGCTCTATAAATAGAAGACCTATGCTAAAACCTGTAAGAATTCCATAATAGTAAAAATGAGTAGTTAAGCTTATTTTTTCCAATAGAAACAAGTAAGGAGAGTTTGATAACTTAACGAGTAGATTTATAAGACTCAAGTGAAGAAAGACAAAGGAAAAAATAAGAGATTCATGCAAAGATCAAAGTGAAAGAGAACTACAATTAAAACTACAACTAAACTCTGATAAAATTCTAGAATAAGAAAAATTGACAATTAAACTCACAGATTCTTATCAAAACAATAAAGAAGTGTTTGAAGACCTGCAAACGACATACAAAAAATCTAGTTGAAGTAGAAGAAAGACAAAAATATAGTTTATGCATGGAGGAAGGGATGAAGTTAAGCAATGGAAAAGAACCTAATTTTAGCGGACATAATTCCTTAAAGCACAATTCAAGTAGCAAAGAGGTAGGTTGTTGGTGCATTGAAATTCATAGTGGTGGTATGCATCAGAGGTGAATCAGAGATCAATATTGGTCTCTAAGAGGTATTTTAGAAAGGAAAATAATGAATTGGTGATTAAAAATGTTGGTATAGTTGGTGATTTGTTCAGTAATAAGATGTTGTTGAAGCTGTTTGTAAGGTGGTTTTTGTGAGCAGTTGGAGTTCAGAAAATTATTTGTTTATGAAATAAAGTGGTCTATTGGTTCTAGTTGAAAGTGGATGAAATATGAATCAAAAAGGCCAACAAGTGGTAGCTTTTATAGCAGGGGCAAGATTTTGTTTTAGCAAAGGCTGATAAATGAGCAGAAGCAAGAGTCCTTTTCAAGAAACACGGATAAACGAGCAAGGGAAAGAGCCCCTTTCAGCAATGGTTGATAAATGAGTAGGGGAAAGAGTCCCTTTCAGCAAACATTGACAAATGAGCAAGGGAAACAATATATTTCAGTGAATACTGATAAATGAGAAGGGATAGAAGTTCCTTTGAGAAGGGATATAAGTGGGGAAATGACGTATCAAGTTGAAGCTTGTATTTCCAAAGAAATAAAAAGAAGATTGGTGTCTTATGTATATGATTATCCATGTGATTGATGATCATTATGATGTTATGTTTTACGTGATTGAATTTTTTTATTATTCATGAGTGATTGAAAATTTTAATTTGTTAAGAATTGTATAATCTGATCACACTATTGGTTCACCCCGCTTTCAGTAGTGTCCTAGTTTCCATTGTTTCTAACAAATGTGTCTAGATATTGGGGGGGTTTTGGAAAAAAATTAGTTTGAAAGGGACTGCAATTTTTTTTTTATGGAGAACTCGCTTGAGGGTTTGGATTCAACCTTTGTGGTCAATCTCAAACCTATAAAGAATATGGAAACATGTAAAGGTTTTGGATTTGTAATCCATATTTTTTTAATAATACAAATTTCCACCTGTTTCGTTAAAAAAAAAGTGAATCAGTAATTTTTTTAACTTTTCATTTCATATTCATAAATTTGTACGCTATTGTTCTTCATGCAACCAACGTATGTACGCAAATCTTGTGAATGCAAACATCATATATCCAGTTAACTTAATCTACCATATCTTTCATCAATGACTTAACTTAACCAATGCATTATTAATTCATTCACCATTCAGAATGCAGTAAAGAATAGATAAATCACAACCCATAATAAACACACATAAAACACCAGGATTTTAGGTGGAAACCCAGTGTGGGATAAAACCACCATTGTCGTATTTCTGATTATATAAAGAAAGTATTCTTTACGTCTTGTACTCATGCAGACTCTTACTATTACACATGAACCCACCTGCAGGAGGCTACAACCTCTGCTCATTCTCCAACACCCACTGGAAGGGAGCTATAACCCCCTAATATTGTTTATTGACTCCTACCAGAATGGATCTACTACCCCCACTCTGAAGGATGCAAACCTTGTGGAACACATTTCAAAATGTTTCAGACTAGATGCACATCAATCAATAAGCCCAAAACTAAAATACTGAAACACAAAATCTGAATCAAAAAATTACTTAATCTTTGAAGTATCAAGCTACTGAATATAAAACTTAAACAAAAAAAATGAACTTTATAATATATACACAACTTTTGTTTACAGAATCAATGTAAATACATGCCTTCTCTGCATAAATCCTGCATACATATATTAGGTTAATGAACACAGAATAAACTGAATCACTGTAAACTTGAACCACTCACTGAATCAAGTACTGAACTGATAAAAAATTATTGAATAACACCCTTTCATAATAACTAATTAATATAAAAATCCATAACTAAATCAACCCAAAAAATAATTTCATATACAAATTATGCTTATCAAGATATCATTGACAGACGAAAACGAAGAAAATAAACATCATCAACAATTATCATCAAGGAGCAATACAAACCATGAAAAAAACTAACGGAGAATATATACATGAAAATTATTAGTTATACCAACATATATATGCTCTTATACTATGGAAAACCCATGCACAAATGGAAAAATACTAAAAAATGCATCACATAGTATATACACGACTACCTAGAAACAGTTCCACGTATGTACACGAATATTAATAAGCAAACCTGCATGCATATCTGAAAATAATTTCACTACAAGCACCATTCCCATTCCACAAACCTCACTGTCCCATATTCAAATTATAGCATCATTATCGGCACAAATCTACCATTATTAGCTACAAGTATAAACAAACCAAGCAAGTGTATTCATTAATCTTTACTACACTTAAGATTTATCATATCTAAGTCTTCTCATTGCTCCCTGGTGAACACCTATTTCAGATCACATCTCATAAGAATAACCCATTCACTTTCACACCTAACACCTTGATCTCCATATCATTATATATATTTTTCCCCAACCAATACCTTGGGTTAATCCCTTGGTAATTTCATTAGTATTTGTTGATGGGATCAAATGGACGTTGTCGCTCAAATTTCTATGGGCCAATACCATGGTAATGACCCTTGGTATCCATATTTCCATGGTTTGGATTTTGTACTTTACTTTTACTCACAATACATGCATATGTACGTGACCTTTATTTACAAGAACTGTGTATAATTTCTCAAACTTCACTTTTGTCATTCATGTGTAAATGAACTTTCATTTCTCTATTCATATGATCTGTACCATCTGTACCAATCTGCATGAGTTCCATAATCATCATATTATCACAATTTTTTCATATTTATCTAGAAGGTTTCCATCAAGGACAACATATTAGCCATAATTCCAACAAAATCCCACTTTGGACGTGATGGAAACCACTTTGGTGTTTGGAAACCATCTGAAAACACCTGCAAACACACCTGTGGTGTTTGGAAACCACGTGTAAACACCTCAAAACACACTTGAAAAAACCATTATTGATCTAGGTGGATATTGGTGGCCGACCACCTATTCTACTTGGACCCCCACCGTTGTTTCTTTTCAGTTTCCTTAATTGTAGCAGAACTCACTATTTTTTATAGATTTTTGGTTCCTAAAATTCCAAAGCCCTTTTGAGGGAATGAAAGACATTTTTAGGGAAAACAAAGATATCGAAAAAGTCTTAAACTATTTTACTAGTTTAATTTCATCCTCTTCTTCAAGATCTTTGAAACGAGGTATAATGATATCCAAATGGTGATTGTATGCCAAATTTATGACCCTGGGAAGTTTACATTCCAAGTTACCCTAACAAGCTTTTGGCGCTTCATCTCCTAGGATTTTTAGGGTTTCTCATTATTTCTCAATTAATAAAAGGCCATCGAGCCTCATTGCAACATTGTTCATAGGCATGTAGCCACCACATCTATTCTCAGAGATAAGCTACCATCGCCCGAGCTAGTTAATTTCCATTTGTATGTAAGCATATTTCAGCTCTTTGATATTAATGAAATGAAGTGTTATTTCTGTTGCATCTCTATATTTATGGTTATATCTATATTATGTTGCATTCCTTTTTAAGTTCAAATCAAAGATCTTTTTCCAAACACCAAGTATTCTCTCCCCCTTTGACATCAAGGGAAAAGTATCGAAGTAATTCCCTTGTAGTGTTAATCATTAAAGGTCTGATGAACTGACTAGGCTCCCTTTGATCATATGTTGAACCTTTTGAAGTTTTTCAATAGAGTACAAAACTTTATGACTCAACCAAATATGACCTTTCGTATTACCAATGACTCATGATTACATCAGTCACCCAACAATTGGACTCAAATTGTGTATCAATGTACCAAAATAAGGGGATTACATACATAACATGACTTTATCAATAGCCCATACATGATTGAATTTTACAATGATTTACAACATGGGTATTTTCATGACCTTCACATCAAGGGTCATATATGATAATGATAACCAAAAAACATTAATCTCAACAATGAGGTAGAAATACCACAGTAGCCATCAATAACCACCATACACCATATAGGAGTCTGCAACATAAAAATATGATAGTATCAAGATATATAGAAGCATGAAAACCTTAATATGTAATACAATATAGTGTAAGAATCATTCTTTCCTCATAAAGTGTATTAATAAGTATAAGCAATCAATAATAAAACTGCAACATAAGCAACCCAAGCATTATGAGATAATGATAGCAAAATAAGTATCTTCAGTAGTAACAAAAGTAAAAACCATATAGCACAATGATATGTACTCATCATAAACCCATCACATAGGAAGGAGTACTCAAGAAATCATAATGTCAACAATGAACTATTAGAAGCATGGAAGATGCTCCCTGTAATATTCTCAATTAGCCATGAGCTAGTTGGAATATTAATTTTTGTTTTTTCTTTCTTGTTTGATGAATAAGAGGATATGGAGATCCATAAATCTCCTTAATATGAATAAAATCAATGCCAATGTGAAAGGAGGACATCTTGGCAGCTTAATTGAGCACCCTTGTGTGTGAAAAGGGGTTGGAACACCTAGACTGGGTCAAATTTGACCAAATCAGTAGCGATGTCATGAATTAGTGGCATTCATTGAGGGACAACTGTTGGCTCAAGGGGTCCTGACCCAGGTTCAGAGTTTAAGGTTTGCCAACAAACCCCTATAATACTAGCCCTTTCAGCAGTGACCTGCTTGCGCAGGCCAAAGTTTCACTCGAAGCAGTATGGGTGGGTGCTGGAACCAAGTTTCCGCACCCTAAGAGAGAGAGCAGGTAAGTCGAACCATTCAGAAACTATCATATCTACGCAGTTAGAGGTCATTCGCAGGACTTTCAATGATTAACTAGAGTACAGTTTTACCAGGTTTATATAACAGGCTCGCATCCATGTGCGGACAGTCAAGTATAAGCATAAAACAATATATTCGCAACAAACTTAATTAGATTGCAGATACATTTATCATAACATAGATAATTCACAGCTCATAAACACATATCATTTGCATCTTGTAACATAATCACATATAGTGCGATTCCACGGTAATCATAACCAGACAGATCAAACAACATTAGATATCCACAATAATTTGCATATATTACTTATCAAAAGTCTCTTACATACTCCAAACCCACCTGCGCATGTTAGTCATCAGTATTTTTACCTGTTTTGATGACTAGATTCCTTGGTTGAGTTTTCTAGAAACTAATCTCAATCTATCAATTTTTCATCTAGAAACACCTCAAACAAATTTTTTTTTCCTACCCCTCTCCTTTAGCCTATAATGAGAAAAACCCTTCAGTTTTCTAAACCTATCTCATTACAGCAAAGTCTCCCTGTCCATAACTATCATAAATCTTATACCTCTGCTAACCATCAAAATCCTTTGTTTTGCATACAACCCACTGTCCAACATTTAACAAAGTGACTACCCCTCAATCCTTGATCATCTTGTCATGTGATAATCCACTCATGCCTAAGAAGCCATTCAAGAGCTGTGACAAAATCTGTAGGTCTAGGTGGTGGTGTTTTAGGGAAAACTCCTTGTCAAGACTGTTTTAAGCCAAAACTCTGTTTGTCATCATCATGTCAGCCATCATTCTCTTCTCACCCAAAAAACAAAACCCTGGTCTACCCTTAGGTCACACACCACTAAATATTGCTTTGTCTCTTTTAGGTAGAGCTAACAAGTATTCAAATCAGGAAAGAGAAAGAGTTTCCCTAAAGAAAGATGATCAATTGAAATTTCAAGTATTATCATCATGTTATATCAATAAAGGTTTTCAATGATCAAAGTCATTTCATCAATACATCTCTGCAGGGGTGCTAAGGATCAATGGCACAAATTAGTTTGGGGCAAGGGAAAATTTCAAGGAACAGCTCCAAGTAAAAAGAACAGTTGACTATTATAAAGACTAAGGGAAATACAAAGTTTAGAGAGAAGTAGACATTCAGGATTCATCCCTGCAAGCCAAAACACTAAGAATGTCAAAAAACCTCCATCAGGACAAAAAAGGAGAAATCAATGAGTAAACAGGCACAGTTTATTTTGAAGGTCTTCAAAAGTGATAAGAAAAGATCACAGTTTACTAATTATGCCTTTTTCAAATAAGCAAAGGAAAACATTGTACCTGTTGAAGATGATTTTTTTATAATGTAAGATGACCTCTTTCAAAATGAGCAGAGGGTCAGGTTTCCCAATGTTAACACTGTGGTTGAGGAAATTTGTCAGCAATAGTCAGGGTCGAGAAATAGTGTGTTTGAAAGAGTGCATTCACTGATAAACCAAGGCTATAATTTTGATTAAAGCAACCTCATATAAATGGTAAAGTAGGTAGACAAAGCTATGTTTTTAAGTGACTTCTACAACTGATAGAAAGAGAAATTCACAAAGGTGATTTATGTAAAAGAGGCATCTCTCATTTAGACAGGCCCATTATAGTTTATCAAAATACTCCCTCCAAATCATGAGTAAAGGGAATGCACCAGGAGTTACTTTTCATATAAACTAACTCTTTAAAAGGGTAAACAAGGATAACAAGGATTTTTCATTTTAAGGTGCCTTCCATCAAATGATGAGAGAAAGTTTCAAATGTTGAAAACAACCTCTTTCAAATAAATAGATAGAGTTTTAAAAAGGGTTGAAACATGGAGTATAGGACAAGCACCCGAAAGAGTATGTTGAAAGTGCCTCCTTCAGTAATAAGCAGAGGGCACACAGTTTTTTGAGGATATTCAAGAGTGACAAGTGGAAAAGATCACATAGATACCCCTAAATGGTCTATTTAAAAAGAAATAGAGAAAAAAAGAATTTTTGTGCTTAGTACCTCCATCAGATGACAATTACAAGGGTAAAATGTTGAGGAGAAACTTCTTCAATTGATAAAAAGTTGGGAAAGGTTAAGTTTAAATGGAAATTTTGCAAATGATAAAGAAGAGAAGTTACATAGCTAGTTTGTTTAAAAACATTCCTCATTTACGAAATAGAGACGAGTCCTTAAAAAACTGTAAGAGGTCGAAGCCTAAGGTATACATAGAGTGCCCAGATGGTGTTTCTAAAAGGCCTCTTTCATGTCAAACGGAGGTTTCAAAGACAAGTTGTTTCAAAAGGGCAAAGCCATTTTGTCTCAATACAAAGGCAAAGGAAAAGAATGAGAAATCACCAAAAGGAGGGAAAAATCATTCAAAGTATTTTAAAAAGGAACTGTAAAAGCTCTCAAAGTAGAAGCTCACTTCCTATTGTGCAAACAAATAGAAGAAGAACGTTTTTTCGAACCCTGGGCAAGCAGTTTGAAAAAATTTTAAGATGCGACGCGCCTATGGAAGGACGCGATGTGCCTGTAGCATCTCTCCAAAGCGTTTTACACATGACGTGACGCGCCCGTAGCATCATGCGATGCGTCTGTGTGTGTCGACGAACCGGCCCCACCCAGCGTTTAGAAGGCACCCCGCTCGGCGTTCAGAAGGTGCCCAACGCCTGACCCGACAACACCACAGAGGCATGCAGGTGCTACACACCTATGCACAGAAGCGTAGAACCTCTCCAAAGGTCTCCAATGGTGGAAAAAACTGGTTTTTGCTCAAATTTTGGGTTGTTCAAACACAATAGAAATATCTCAAGGTATTTTTCATGCCCTTGCATCTCAATTTTAGTCACAAAAATGTTTTGAAATCAATATTTCAAAGAAGAAAACAATGTTTTCAAAAGGGGAAACATAGTGGTTTTCAAGGGTCTCCTGCTTGCTAAATAAAAAGAAAAACAGTGTTTGAGGAGAAAGGGATAATTATCAGTTGAAAGGCCTGTTTTGCTTAAGAAGCCAGGCATAGTTTTTGAAAAGGGAAATAACAGTGTTTTAAAAGGAGAAAGGCCTATTTCATTTTGAAGAACCTGTTTGTTGAGTGGGTAAAGAAGAAAGAACAAAACCAAAATGCCTCCCAAGAAGAAAGGGGTTAAGAAGGGAGATCATCACAAAAGGTTTGAACCTACCACTACTCAAGAGCTCACTGCCTCCCCTTCAATCTTGTCTTGCTTTCAAGAGGTTGGTTGCCTTGACTTTTGCAACAAAATCCAATAAGTCACTAGCCACCCTTTCTTGACTGAGCTTTTTGCCCTAAGACTAGATGGAAAACAAGTTCACCTAGTAGGTTTGGACTTTAAACTCACTCTTAGGGTTGTCTCCAAAGCAACTAAGATCCCCTATATAGGATAAAATTGGTTCCAACAAGCATACCTGGATCTAAATCACTATAAACCCTTCCTAAAACCAAACCATCAGGATGCTTGCCAGGCTATATTTCCTTTTTCTCACTTATTGAGTAGCTATGGCCCCCTCATGAGAGTTATCATGAAGTATTTCACATGTGAAGGGAGATATTCCCGAGTTTATTCCTATCACATCAGGCTTCTCATGCATTTCACAAGAACTCAGTTACTAAATCTCCCTTTCTTCCTCTGCAAAAGCATAGACAAGATGTCCTCCCTTGTCCAAAAGAGACCTCCTGCTCAGCAAAAAGCTAGTATTTTCCATCATTCTCTCATCAAAATCATCATCCTTCACTAGCTTGAAAAGAAAGGAGTTTCTTGGGAGACTTTCATTTCTCATCCGGATTTTACTACTACCTATTCATCTCATGGCCCATCTCATGTGTCCTCCTCACCCTCCACTCACTATGTCTCTCCTTCATCGAGTCAAACTACTCCTCAAAAGTAAGAATCTCCTATGATTGATAATGAAAAAGAGTAGTCTTATGAAAGCAGGCATACAGCTAGTGATGATGAGAAACATAGTGATACTAAGCAAAGTAGTGAGCATGAACCAAGTGACAAACCATAGAACAGTGACCATGAGTATACTAGTGATGGTGAAGAAAGCTCACCAAAGGATAAGGAAGTTAGTGGCACTCAGAAAATTAGTGAGGATGAAGAACAAAGCATCCCTAAGCAAAGCAGTGAAAATGAGCATGGGGATAGTCCACCCATAGCAAGTGATGATGAAGAACAAAATGAAGAGCAGTCAGCTAGTGAGGATGAAAAGCAAACTGAGGAGAAGCAGGGTAGTGATGATGAAGAGCAAAGGGAAGATGTTCAAAGCAATGATGAGGAACACCACAGTCCTCAACAAAGTCATGAGAGCAAAGTAGTGACCATGGTGGCAACCCACACACAGAGTCTAAGGAAAATAGTGAAGATGATGGCAGCATGAAAAATGACAAAGAAGACAGTCATAATGAAGGCATCCCTCAACAAATTCAAGACAATGATGAGGGTAAACAATGCAGTCCACAAACAGAGAGTGAAGATAGTCAAGCAGCAGAAAAGGATGATGAAGCTAGTATCCCTAAACAAACTCAAAATAGTGAGGAAAACAATGAACAGGGCAGAAAAGCAAGTGATGATGGAGGCGGCAGTGTAAAGGATCATGTTTAACAAGTTCTAGTGATAAAAACTCCTCTCTCTTCTCCTCAACATATCCAAGAACATGTGCTTGCTGCCTCTCCTAGGCAAGGGGCCATGATTCATTCCTCAAAAGCACCAAAGGCTAAAAATACCAAATCTGCAAAGAAGAAAATCACTCCAGTAGTGACTAGTAATGTCACTAGGGCACTAAGGAGTAGAGGCAAACTGCCTAAGAAGAGTATTTTTGAATTTCCAAAGAGAAAAAGAGCAAATAATTCTATCCAAAGCAAGGGCAAAGAAAAATCTGAACAACAAGAGAGTAGTCATGAAAAAGAAAGAGAGTATGACATCATACAAATAGACAGTGATGCTGGAGATGATGAAGCCAGGATCCTTGAGTCACTTTTAAAAAATAGAGAAGCCCAAATCCATGACTTAGAAACTGATCTAGAAAGGTCAAAGGACCTCATACATTTTCTACAAATGCAAAATAAACAAATGAGTGGTCAAATGGTAATTTATGAGGCCCGAGCATTCAAATACCAAAGGGAAGCATACAAAGCACAAGTCAAGCTTGAAGAGTATATGGTTGAATTTGATGATATTGAGGAAGAAGAGCAGCCAGTAAGAAAAAGGCTTAAGACTATGGGTCTTAGGAAAGCTTTGGAGAAACAGAAGGAAGAAGAAGCAGCCCTTGTTCGATCTTATCCTCTCACACAATTTCTTGCCCAAGAGATAGAAAATGATAAGGAATCATGGCTTGAAAGAGAAAACAAGAATTTGGAGGATAAATTAGAGAAGGCAAACAAAGACTTGGGTTTACAAAGAAAGATGACCGGGCATTACAAGAAATTGAACTAATTTTCCCGAAGAAAACTCAAACTTGCTCAAGAAAGGCTCAAAACTACCTGAAGGAGGCGTCCGGTGAAAAAAGGGGAAAAAGACATATCTAGTCTTGAAATATAGGCTTCCGATTCCTTGCATGCTTCTAAGAACCCATAATGGGTTTTCTCACCAAAATTGAGCAAATTTTTACATGATCTTGTTTTTTGTGTTTTTTGGCCCTAATTACAAATTTATCTAGGCGCTACCATGTTTGCTAGAAGCATCCTCAGCTCATGAAAGTCATTTTTTTGGATGTATTAAATTTGGGGGCAGCTACTCACAAATTTTTAGATCAAAAGGAGGTGTTTTGGTCCCCCAAAGAGGCAAAAATCAATCAAAATTCACCTTTCTGCCTCACATATCAGCAGATGAGACCCTCCTAGGTTTTTTCACTCAGTCCACTTTTTTATAGACTTCCAGGGATCCGTTTGGGAAAAAACAAGTAGTTCCAGAAACTAGACATCCATGGATTTCCAACTAGCTATCACAAGCCTCATTCCGACATTGGGAAGTCCCTCAAAAGTTATCTGTAAAACAGGCTTCTTTCTGCTGCTACGCTCCTGTAGCATTTTGGCTTTGTTAGCCACCTATAAAAATTTGTCATACCAAATGGTGGCTAAATATTTTTTAGCCTTCAAGAGATAATTTGATTTGAAAACCTATCATCTTTTGAAGTCTTATGATGTTCTTTACCCTTTGAGTTAATCTTCACTGCTGTTTCACTATTAATCCTAAAGTACCTATTGTTTACCAAAAGAAAAAATTGTTCATGAGGCTCCATTTTTCATCATTTCACTCCTCCTTTTACTCATAATCAACCCCATTTTCATCCTTATTCCCTTCACAAATCCTTCTAAACCCCTCCATCTTAACTATTAGGTCCCTATATTACTAGTATAGTCCCTTATTGTTGTTAGTGTAACCCCCTTATTGTTATTATTGTACCCTTGTAACCCCCATTTTGTTATTATTGTGCCCTTAAATGATTATTGTTAGGTCGGCTAGGATTACATTGTGGCCCACTAGGATTACATTATGGCCCCATGGACTCCTATATATAGAAAGGAGGTTTTGTAAATTGTATCATCCAAGAATTGTTCATTTATGTAATGTATGGAGGTTTCCCCCTCTAAGTGGCTCATTTCTAAGGCGTTGATATCTCTTTTCTTCTCTTTTTGGAGCTGGTTACACAACATTTGGTATCAGAGCTTTGGATTCTAGGGTTTCACTGCTCCCAACAGGTCATCGTGGAATTTTCGATATAAATTTTTTTATACGACATTTCAGAAGCTGAAATTTTTAGGGTGCGAAGCCGAAATCCTGAGGAATATTTTCTAAAAATTTCAGAGCTTGGTTCGCAATATTTTCGGAGATATGATCTGTGGAATTTAGGTCTTTTTTCAGGCTCCTAAACAGGTCATCGTGGAATTTGCGCTATAACTTGTTTTCTACGAAGGTTCAGAATCTAAAATTCCTATGGTGCGAATTTGAAATCCTGAAGAAATTCGTCAAAAAGTTTCAAAGCTTGGTTCGCAATATTTTTGGAGATATGATTTGTGGAAGGTAGTGCTTTTTCAAGCTCCTGGATTTCATCTCAAAGAGGTGATCGCGAGAAAATTTCAATAACTCTCTCTCTGGGCATCAGATTGGAGTGCCGTAAAAAGTGGTCACAAGTACACGGAATGTCGTTTCTTGGCTATCAATTTCAGAGAAGAAGGATGAAACAGTGACACGTGGCAAGTTGTACAAGTTCGCTCTACTGAACTAGTCCATAATTAGGTCATTGTGGGAGATTGGACACAACTTTGTCTTGGAGAATCCAAATCAGGTCAGAGCTGTGGCATTCAAAAGATAATTTAGAGGGCTACGTTGATACCAAAAATCAAATATTAAATTGCTGCAATCACAAATATAATCCAATTTCAATATCGAGCTCCTCAAAAGCAAGAAAAAGGTGTGTATTTTTTTTCCGAATTGCATAAGTCTTGTTAGAAGAATAAATTTGAATTGATTCCAAGGGAATATTGTAGAATAGATATCAGTATTGGGTTCTAAAAGATGCCCCGTAAAAATAATTCAACACCCATTAAGCCTTCAGAAGGCTCTACTATGACTCATGAAGATGAAGAATTATAACATGATCTATCAAAATTACAAGAGCAAGTGCAACAAATTTCACTCTCACAAAGAGCAACAAAAAATGAAATGGAAGTTTTGAAGAAAGGTATGGAAGCTAAGATGGATGGCGTGCAAGGTAAGATGGATGGTGTGGAAGCTAAGATGGATGGCGTGGAAGCTAAGATGGATGGCATGGAAGCTGGCATGGAAGCTAAGATGGAAAACATGAAGAATGATCTAAAAACAGACATCGAAGGTTTGACAAAGTTGATACAAGAAATGTTTCCTAATGGTGAAAAGATAGTAGAATAACCTCATGATGAGAACAAAATCAATGTTAATCATGATTTGATAAACTCTAATGTTGGCGGGAAGAACCACCATATTCCAAAAATGGATATGAGGAAGTTTGATGGAAAGGATCCTGTAACATGGATACTACAGATGGAGTAATATTTTGATCTCCATAATGTGCAAAACACACAAAAGGTACGCATTGCAACTTTACATTTAGAACAAAATACATTTGTATGGTATCGATGGCTTTGCTCCTGTAAAAAAATTGTCACTTGGTCAATTTTTATGGAAGAAATGATAGCACATTATGAGGACACAAAGAGCAACACCTTCTTTAGCCAATTGATAAATCTCAAACAAAAGGTTTTAGTGGGGCAGCACATTGAGGAATTCCAAAAATTGAATATAAGGGTAACTGATATTCTAGAGGAACACAGGATCGATCTCTTCATAGGAACTTTAAAGGATAATATCCAACATGAAGTTCGCGTTTTGGAACCAGATTCATTGGAGAAGGCATTCAGGTTGGCAAGAAAAGTTGAATGTAAAATAATGGCGACAAGGAAGCCTAACACTCAATTCTATAAAGAAGAAGTGTTGCTACGCCTAGATTTCCACAACCTACAAGGTTGACACCACAACAATTGGAAGAAAAAAGAGCAAAAGGGCTTTGCCACAGTTGTGATAGCAAATACACTAAAGGTCATAAGTGTGCTGAGAAGAAATTATTTTACATAGATTGTGAAGAGGAAGAAGAAATGAACAAGAAGAGGATATACACCAGGAACCAGCCCTAGAAGAGGAAGAAATGAATCCGACCATATCGTGTAATGCACTGGCAGGAATTACCACTCCTCAAACTCTCAAGATAGCAGGACAAATCAAGAAGAAAAGGTAATAGTGTTGATTGATTCAGGTAGCACCCATAATTTTATTCATTGTAAGGTAGCCAAGGAATTAAATTGTTTCCTATACCCAGCACCAGAATGTCAAGTGATGGCTGCAAATGGAGGAACTATAAATTTCTCTGGAAAATGCCATAATATCAAGCTAACCATGGGGGAATATGTATTGACTAGTCCAATGCTTTCCATTCCTATGGGAGGTGCTGATGTTGTACTAGGAGCACAATGGTTACAATCTTTGGGGACGGTAGCTTTTAATTTTCAAGAACTTTTCTTGAAATTTTTTTCAGAAGGAAAGGAAGTCGAATTAAGGGGTATTGCGGGGAAGCCAGGAAGGATAATAAGCTCTAATGTCATGACAAAGCTTCTAAAGAAAGAACAGCGAGGCGTAATTGCACAATTATGCTCACTAGAAGTTCCAACATCAAAATCATCTATTTCCGCAGATCTCCAACAAGTCTTGGACAATCATTCCAAGGTGTTTGAAACTCCCAAAGGACTCCCACCTATTCGTGATCATGATCATGCTATTCATTTGATTCTAGGAAGTGTTCCTCCAAACATCAGGCCTTATAGATATCCTTACTTCCAAAAGAGCAAAATTGAACATATGATTGCAGAAATGTTAGAGGCGGGTATAATTCAACCTAGTCAAAGTTCTTTCTCTGCTCCCGTAGTATTGGTACACAAGAAGGATGGATCATGGCGAATGTGTCCAGATTATAGGGAGCTCAATAAGCTCACCATTAAAGACAAATTTCCCATTCCTGTGATCGATGAATTATTGGATGAATTACATGGAGCAATTTATTTTACCAAGTTGGATCTTCGTTCAGGATATCATCAAATTAGAATGAAGACTAAAGATATTCCAAAAACAACATTTCGAACTCATGAGGGTCATTATGAATTTTTGGTCATGCCTTTGGCCTTACCAATGCACCTTCTACATTTCAAGGGTTGATGAATTCCATTTTCAAACCCTTCCTTAGAAAATTTGTGCTAGTATTTTTTGATGATATACTAATCTACAGCAGGTCTTGGAAGGATCATGTTGAACATGTTGACAGGGTGCTCAAACTATTGCAGGAGAAACAATTATACGCAAAAACATCCAAATGTTTCTTTGGAGTACAAGAGGTGGAATATCTGGGTCATATTATATCTCACGAGGGTGTTAAAGTAGACCCTAACAAAATTAAAGCCATTAAGGAATGGAAAGTCCCTACGACCATAAAGTAGTTGCGAGGATTTCTCGGGTTAACAGGGTATTATCGCAAGTTTGTTAAGAATTATGGGAGAATAGCAGCACCTCTAACAACATTATTGAAGAAAGATGCATTTTCATGGACTCCTGAAGCAACTAAGGCCTTTGAACATCTTAAAGAGGCAATGTGCCTAGCACCAATCTTAGCTACGCCAGACTTCACAAAAACCTTTATTGTGGAATGTGATGCCTCAGGAAATGGAATTGGTGCAGTTTTAATGCAGGAAGGAAGACCCATTGCTTTTTAAATTCATCCAATCAAAGGAAAGTATTTACAGAAACCTATTTATGAGAAGGAAATGTTAGCAATACTGCATGCACTAAAGAAATGGCGAACTTACCTAATGGGAAGACACTTCAAGGTAAAACTGATCATGATAGTCTTAAACACTTTTTGGAACAAAGACTATCTTCAGAAGAGCAGCAAAAATGGGTCACAAAGATGTTGGGTTATGACTTTGAAATAATCTACAAAAAAGGAAAGCTTAATGTTGTTGCGGATGCACTCTCAAGAAAGAATGAAGAGGTGGAAGCATTGCTTTGTGCCATTTCTATTATCCAACCAGATTGGATAACCGAAGCAAGAGATGAATGGAAGAAGGACAAATATTTATGGACACTCATTCAAAAGTTGCAGCAAGATCCTAGTACATCTGATACATTTAGTTGGAAAAATGATTCCTTATGGTACAAAGATCGCTTATATCTTTGTAAGAATTCCCAACTAAAACAAAAGATTCTTCTAGAATTGCACACTTCTCCTTTAGGACGACACTCATGATTTTTAGAAAATTACCACAGGGTGAAGAAAGAATTTTTTTGGCCTAGCCATAAATCCGATATTCAAAATTTTGTGGCAGAATGTTTGGTTTTCCAGCAGAATAAAGTTGAGACAATTAAGACCCCG